>CABEEJ010004484.1:0-49482 GCA_901482245.1 Timema douglasi
TAAACAGTTCCCTCCTCTCTATCAACTCTTGTGTTGCTACCAGGGCTAGCAAGGCTTGATGTGACTGTACCAGTAAACTGTTCCCTCCTTACTATAAACTCTTGGGTTGTTACCAGGACAAGCAAGGCTTGAAGCGACTGTACAATAAACTGTTCCTTCTAATTCATTGTCCACAGAGTCTCGCCCTTTAAAGCTAATATACATACTTACGTTAATTACATTATTGTTTGTGTGACAATCAAAGGGGAGGGAACAGCGTACTAGTACAGTCATATCAAACAGCCACGAGCTCCTCCTGACGTACGCAACATAAACAATGTCGTGGGACTCACTTCACCTCTACTACCGTGGATGAGCTATACCCGGCCTTGCAAATCCTCGACCAGGTAATTGACATGTGTTACATGTAGCTCTCCACACTGGAGGACACTACAAGACAACCTTCCTACCAGTGGCGGCTCAACCACTTCTAACACGGGGAGGCCTTACTAGGGGGGCACGGATAAACCGTTAGTTTACATCAGTTTTTGATATTTAAAATTATCAGTTAAATCCAGATTGGTTATTATTATCAGTTTATGTTTAAATTAAAAGTTTACTTACTTAACATTTTTACCGTAATTAATAATAATAATAATATCACAAATATAAATTTCATTTAAACTTCCTCAAGGCTCATATGAAGGACTTGTTCCTCCTAATATTCAACAGATGATGTAGATGGTCAAACACAGTCCTTATTTGACTGCACCTACGCCCATGTGCCCAATAAATGTTTGCACCCCTTTGTTCTATAATACACCGAAAACAAATAAAACAAACTATTATTTTCTCTACATTATTTAGAAAAATCACGGTTTTTAAGAAATAATACAGTAAAGAGTATTTATTAAATCGTTAATAAGTAGCAAGGCAGGGTATTATGATAAAAGTTTTTCTAAACTGAAAACCGAGGATGTATTCTAAGCCTACAAAGGTAGAGATTCCCCCCCACTCCCCCCTCACCCGGAAGCCTTTTCATTAGCAAATGAAAGAATCACATCTTCATAGTTTAATTTTAAACCAATGACATTTTCATTTGCAAGAACTGCTAAATGATTTAATATTTCCTGTGTTTGTGACGATCGCAGATAATTTTTAACGCTTGCAAGAGCAGAAAAAGACCGTTTAGCTAATCAATTTATATCTGGATTGCTTAAGTAAATCTTCAATCAGACATAAACATTCGGATAGAAATCATGAAGGTTTTTTTCTTTTAACATTTTGTTTAAAAGTGGTAAAGAGATACAACACTATTTGTCAGGTGGATACATTCGGTGGAAAATGACTCTTCGATATCTGACGAATAAATCTGCTGAAGTTATTCGCAGATTCATGAATTTCAAGCAGTTAGCATTATTCAGTGATCATTTTAATAACAAGAGGGACATATTTTGCAAAAATTTCAAAATGTCATCCGCACACCATTGTGTAAGAGAGAAAGAAACTTTTGGGTATCTGTTTCTCTCTTACACACATACAAGGCAATGTGGCATTTTAACATCGTTCGTTTACCGTATTTGTAGGAATAGAGGAATTTATAGAATAAAAAACAAAAAAATAATAATTAAACAATAAATAAAGAACAAAATATATTGTTAGTGTAAAAATTCCCCTTTGATGTTGGTAAATTTTCTGTACAGTATATCCGGATTGGCGTGTATTTAAAAAATGTATCTACGAAAATTAGCTGCCCCCATAAATGTGCCGCCCTGTTTCCAGGCACATGTGGCCCATGGCTAAATCTGGCATTGGTCATACACCATCGCTTACTTCTATATTTCTTGGTCTGTTGCTCTAGGTTAAACTTTAAAATACGTTCAGGGGAACCAGTTTGGTGTTGAGTGTATAGTTATATATATACAGGCTGATCCATAAGTCGTGCAACCCTGTTTTTACAAGGATATTTATCACAAAAGAACATGGAAAATGAACATGTTGTTTGTATGTATGGCAACATTGTAAAGTTGGCCGGGTCTTGTGCAGGCCGTGTGACCTTAAGACATACACTAGGTCTAGCCAGTTGAGTTACAGCATTTGAAAGTGTAAGATGAGTTTTTCACGAGCAGATAAAGTATTAATTTCGAAACATTATCTTAAGGCCATGGCATAGTTTCATTTAATTGGTCATGTAAACAGTCAAAACAGTAGGTTTTGGAGCTCTGAAAATCCACATGTCTTCCATGAGGTGCCTTTACACAGCTAGAAGATTGGAGTGTGGGGTGCAATTTCACGTTGCAGGGTGATGGGTTCTCTTTTCTTTAGCGAAACTGTTAATGTTGAGCGTTACCAGGAATTGGTTATGTAGTTTATTGCATTACTGGAGTAAACAGAATGTGATTGCTGGTTTCAGCAAGATGGAGCCACTGCACACACAGCATATTCCACCATGAGAATGCTGGCTGAGGTTTTTGGTGATCATGTGATATCTTAGGGTTTGTGGCCACATCGTTCCCCAGACCCAGCGCTACCTGATCGTTTAATGTGGGGATACTTAAAACAGACAGTGCATGCAAACAACCTTTGTACCTTGGCTGAACTCCAAACCATCAATGAGAGGTGCATTGCAACCAAACCCCAGGCAATGATTCGTCGTGTGTCTATACATATGGCTAAACAATTGAATTTGTGTTACAGAGGAGGAAGAACACACTTTAAACACCTTCTGTGATTTCCTTATGGTTTATTGTCTGGTTTACATTACATTTATATATATATATATATATATAGTAATACCCCTTCCCTAAATTTGGATGTTTATTTAAAACTAACATAACAATGTTGAAACTAAGTGATTGAAAGAACTGGTCTAGTTAACTTGTTGTGATGAGCTAGTAAACATTAGGAAAGAGCGCTGGCAACTCATAACAACTTGTCCCCGTTGTGTTTGGCAACTGGGCCGAATTGAACTACCTGTATAAAGGGTTTTGATTTATGACTATCGCGGCTGACACATTAAGATCTACTCTGAGGCAGTCACTGCCCATCATCGGGACCACAAGGATTAGAACATAGGGTTATCAAGTACTTGTGCTAGAGAGCAACTGTCGTGCCCAGGGTACCAGGTTCGAGTCTGTAAGGGGGATCACAAGCGGTGTCAGTCGAGCCAGTAAGTAGTTAAGTATTCCTCACTAAGCCAGTTCTCTCACGAGCGTATACGTCAAAGTTCTTATATCTTTTGTGTAACACCTTTTAACATAACATTTTTGTATTAATTCTTAGTGCTACTAACAAACCCAAAAAACAGAACCATTAGTATAATATCGAACCCACACATCTATTTTGCCATCTTTCCTACCCTTCCCCACAAGCTATCCTGAAAGATTAGGCCCATGGAAGGGGGGGAGGTGATAATATATAAAATTTAATATATTTAATTTTTAGCACCGCGTCTTATTACCCGTTCGGGTTATACGCTTTAAGTACTAATTACTCTAATGGAATAGGAATTGGGAAGGTTGAAATAGAGGAAGTGAACCCGCATTTGCGTGGAGGGAGAGTGGAAAACCATTTAAGAAAAACCACCCCCAGTTCACCCGACCGAGATTCGAACCTCGATCTCTCCGTCCTCAGCAGTCGAGCTCTACACGACAAGCGCGTTAGCCAACTACGCCACCGAGGCGGGTAATATATAACATTAATAGGTGAATGCACAAACGCTGTTGGGACCAGGTTTAAATATATATATATATATTGAGCTTTCTAAAAAAAAATCTAAAGTTGCCGATTTAGCAAAAATAAATCACAAAACTTCCGAATCTACGCTGGACTTAACATCAGGAGGATTCTGTTAACAAGAAACTTTTAATAAATATAAACATATTTATTTGCCGTCAACAATGATATCATTACACTATATTATTATTGGTATTTTATAAGTATTGATAATAGCTATCAAAGGTGGCCGCTGCAGATAACATGACTTGACGTATGAATACGTTAGAATCGTTTTAAGTTTCTTTTATAACTTTCGATCCCTGTGATTTGGTCAAGTAAGAAAGTTGACCTAAGCGATTCTTCCACCTGGATACGACGACTAATTGAATTAAAACTCTCTTAACCTAAATAAATATTTATTTTAAACAATAATAATAGTAAGCACTGGAGCTGTCTAGACTTTTTGGGGTGTCCTCCATTTACTTGTCTGACGTAACTTCCTCCTGAACGCGACCAACAATCAAGATAATTTTGGTTGATGAATTCTACCTCGGTACTTTTGACTTGGCTATATAGTGCAGAGTACCAAAATGAGTAAAAAAAAGATTATATTAAAAAGTTATCTCCAAATATGGAACACTCGAAGAGGACTTCACTTGATCCAAACGAGAGAGAAGAAGAAAAGAGAATGGAAGAACAAGTCAAATAGTAATAACAAGCTAGCGCTCTGTCCGTTGTGCGAGTGAAGTATTGAGATGGGATAGGGCTGGTTGGTAAGAGGGGAAAGGGGAACGTGGAAGGGGGAAATGAAAATATTTTTGAGTTTAATTTGACCAATTACCTCGATTGGTTTCATGGAGTGTCTCGCTCTTGGTCTCTTGTAGCTGGTAAGCTGTTAGCCATGAAGAGGTTCAGCCGATGGCACCTCAAAGCAACAGTGGCTCATCTCCAGTTTCAAGATACATTTAATGTTTTTACCACCGCGTCTTAGTACCCGTTCGGATTATAGGCATATATATTTAATACTAATGGGGTATAGATTAGAGAGGTGAAACTTGTGAGGAAATGTACCCCCATTTTCGTGGAGTTAGGGTGGAGATGCAATTGAGGAACTCGTGCCCCAACCGGGATTTGAACCATATCTTCCCTGTCACCAGCAATCCAATCTAAAGATTATTTCACACGCTCGCCGAAAATAGAGAGCAGAAGATTTTTGAAAGTTGCAAAAATTCACACGCTAGCCGAAATGTATTTAGGCCCATGATTCTTTGCAACTCATTGTCAAGATGGACATTTTCTATCCATTGTTTTGTGTTGCGAAACAAATCAACACAAAACAATAATAACACACTCGCTTCCCAATTAACGGGTTATTTCAAATCATTTCACGACAGTAGATGGACTTGTCTGCTTGTATCTCCCTTTATAGTTTTTACAATTTGATTGGTTCTACCAAACTAATGTTGTCACGCAAAAAAAAGAGAGGTAAATTTGGAAAAATTACACCTGAATAGGCGAATCAAACCCGGGACCCTTGAATTAGCCCGCCAATGCTTTACCACCAAGGTATCCAGGATTAATTCCATGCACATGATCATTCTTCATTCATAGTTTTCAGGCAGAGTCTGTGATGGACGTGTGGAAATTATTGACTATCCATTGAACTATAATTTTTAGCACAGCCACTGGCGACTCAGGAATGACTTCATGTTGCCAACAGTACAAATCACATTTTAGTGCGCATGAAAACCCAGCTCTCTGGTGAAGACAGGGATTGATCGCAAGCCGAAAGTCGTCAGTTCCTAAATTGTCCTCTGCGCGCGTTCGCTTGCGTGACTACGCTCGGAGGATACATCCAGGATGGGTTTGAGGAGCCTTGAGAAGGATATCTGTTCCCGGACTCAAAATGGCAAAGTGGTTTCCCGCTTTGTAAAGTTATTGAATTATATAAGGTGGTCGTCTGGTAACGTAGTGGTGTTCTTTAATTTACTTTATATGAAAGCGTATCCATAAATGTTTTAATAACAAAGTTGTCTGAATATAAAGAATGAACTTTGTGTCATCTTTGCTTGTCTGGTTGTAAAATATACATTCCTGGCGAGACTGCAACTAGGTTGGAGAGGGTTGCGTTGGGAGGGGATAGCTATTACTTCTGAAGCACATATTTGTAAATCAATATAATATTCAGCAGAATGCAAGAATCAAAGGCTTTTTTTCACATCATGTTATACTTTTAATTTGTAAAATACGTGTTTGATTTAGTTGTGTAACTTTGTTCATTACGAGTAGGCCTATTAGTTCATACTTTTAGGTAATTTTTTGAAATCTGAAAGTTTTTAAAATAATGTTTAGGTCATTTTATAGGTTACTTTGCGATAATGTTTAGGTGATTAAAGTCCTGGCTCTGATTATGACAATATCAAAGGACTTTGTTGTTTCTTAAAATTAAAATACATTACGCGTATGTTCATGTTTTTTATTGATACATTCAGCGTTCCCTTTATAGTCCCAATGTATAATTCATTCATGACCTAAGTTTACATGGATAACAGCTCGAAATGTTACTAGAAGTAATCCCTAATATATCACTACGCCAACATCTGACATCTATCACTTTGGATGACTGTAATGAAAACAGTTGGTAATATATTAATGTGATAGTTAACCACAGTAATTTAGGCCAAAATTATTTATATATTTATTTGAGGATGGACACAAAGTTTATCTATAGTTTTATTCCACTTAAAAAAATATTAACATCACTTTCACAAAAACTTCTAACGAACATAGCTTCAAAATGGCCACTGACGAATTTAAACCATATGGTTGAACATGACGGTAAACAATTTTTTTTTACAATGATGCAGACACGCAGTTGATGAACATATTTTATTCTGTTAAATATTTCAAAATAAGATAAAATAATCATAACATCATTTATTGTATGTAAAAAAAATTACAACAATTTTCTCTTTTCCAAGTAAATACGATGCCTGTATTAAAAGGTATTGATGTGTGCACTATATTACACAAAATCAGTAACGTTCCAAAACGAAGAATAAGTAATTTAAATTATTTTAAAATATTGTTTCTAGTTGGATGAAAAGAAATTATTTAAAAAAATGAAATAGTATGAGAAAACTTAAGTTTACGTTATTTTAAGTGTAATATATTACAGGTAATTAAAGATCTTTACATTTATAACAAAACAGTGATCTTTTACAAGTGTTGGCAACCCAAAACCTAAACATATGATTTTCTAACTGTCATCCAGCTAAAAACCTATCGTGAACGAACTTTAGTATAAAGTACATGGCTTACAGAATAACCATACTTAGAACACCACAATTGAGAAGCTGATATACACAATACTATACGTCTGTATATTTACCGAGATTCATTGCCCGCACCAGTAGGTAAAACAGTCAAAGGCGCCAGTCTCGTGTAGTCTGGATTGTACTAGCGAGTAAAGGGTTAGTTCAGACAATATTTTAATAATTTAAATCAGTTGAATTAACTGTTTAATCCAATATTAGGCCCAACTCTAGCCCTGTTGCCCATTTTAAAATATTTTAACCCGCTTCAGTGGACGAGTTGTCTAAGGCACCGCTCTCACGATATACTACTAGACTGTATATAATGGGATTAGAATCCCAGTCGGGTTTATTAAGGGTGATATTTACTAAACGGTTTTCCATCCTCCCTCCACAACAATGTGCGTACACGTCCTATAAATGTAACCTTATTCATCCCTGACACAGAGAATATAGTACAAGTAGTGTTTCCGACCACGTGTAACAGCTCTCTGATTGGCTGTATTTGATCACGTGACCCCACCCCTCGCTCTCTGATTGGCTGTTGGCTTTATCACCTCCCTCCTCCCGTTATCTCTCCCCTCCTGCCCCTTTTGGTGGTTTCGGACATGTTGATTCTTGTTCCAAACAAGTTGGTTATTGTTCCAGACATGTTGATTATTTATGTGTGCTAATTGATTTTTTGTGTATGGGTAAGATTGGGGTGTTGGAGTTTGTTTATTTCTTTGGGGAACATGCAGTCCACGGCGTCGGGTGCTCCTCCCGTGGCATCAGCACGGAGCACGAAGCTCTCCTGACGGCAGCTTAGCGTAGAATGCGACCACTGACAGGCTGGCAGCTTTTGCCGCCCTTTTACTTTTCCCTCACTCCCCACCCTTCTTAGAGGTATGTGTCGCAACCAATCATCATAATGTTGCGACCCCCTATGTGGTAATGGGTTTTCCCTGTGTCGTCATCGCATTGTCACATCTACATATGTGGTAATGGGTTTTTTCGCAACTAGAGAGCATTAACACAACTCTGATTATGCACAATCAGGGGCCTCAGAATCCTCAGTTAGGGTCCACTATCCCCCACCCCAAAAGTTTACAAAATCGGTTGTTTTGTATCATGCGTCAACATGCGTGGATGTAGGTATCCGTCAGTCATGGACTGGAGGAGTAAAGTAGAAATGTTCCAGCGTTTACGCGGAGTGAAGGAGAGTGGAAAACCACCCTCAGTTCACCCGAGTGAGATTCAAACTCACGACCTTTTCCGTCATAACTAGATGAGCTTGACATGTAGATTGTGTACCCAACACATATTTCAACCTCGATATCTTTTGCCGGGTACTTAATGGCCTGTACCCGCCAAACCCAAGAGAACAATATAGTGTGGATTTGTTTAGCTTAACCTGAATATTTAATACAACTTATGATGTCCATTTACAACACACACACACAGCCTCTCATCGTTCTACATGTATAATATTTAACACACGAAAGAATTAAGGCTGCCGCGTCTTAATACCCGTCTGGGACACAACCTGCGGAGGATGAGTGAGGAAACCAACCTTAGTACACACGCATGACACGGATTTGAACCCCGACCCTCCTCCGGTCAACATTTACTTAGCTAACACGTGGTACCCGGTGATGCTCTTATTACTTTATAGATTTGGTTGTATATTAAATCATTATTTTTCGGACTGCACTCATTAACAAACACATAATATAAGAGTTTAATTTTGAATAGCAAAAATGACAGTACGCTGGTGGGGAGAGCGGAAAACACCCTTAGCTTACCCGACCGAGATTCTAACCTCAAACTCCCCCATCCTCGACCATCTGGCTCTACATGAAACAAGCACGTCAGTCAACTACTCCACCGAGGTAAATTATTTTAAAAACAACAGTTTTATTCAATACAGTTTTAAATATCATTTAATGCTCGAAACTATATTTTTTTGACATATTAAATAACATTCACAAAAAAAAAAATCAGCCACTTACACCGCAAGCCAAAATTAGAGGAAGTACACCCACATTTTGCAAGGAGGGAGAATAGAAAGTCTATTAGAAAACCTCCCTAAATACGCTCGACGCTGATGAAGGAATCTACTATAACATTTATTTTTAAATTGATTACTATGCCATGGATTTGTTTAGCTTACCCTGAATATTTATTAAAACATCAAATTTCCATTTACAATATATATATATATATATATATATACACACACACAGAGCTTAATATTTAACACAAGAAAGAATTAAGGCTGAATAAATTAGATTTACTAAGGGATTGAATCTCAATTTTCCAGAGTTGGAAGTGGAAAACGATTTATGAAAATTTACCACCAAAAATAACTTTCTGCTAGATCAAACCCCAACCTTCCCATAGCCTGTTTCTAAAATGGAAACTCAAACGTGATCTGGTGCACATATTATTAAAGATCACACGAACTTGACACATTTTAGTACCGCGTCTTACTACCCGTTCGGGATAGGCGCTTAAGTACTAATTACACTAATGGATCAGGAATTGGGAAGTTTGAACCCGAATTTACGTAGAGGTAGAGTGAAAAATTACCCCCATTTCACCCAACCGAGATTAGAACCTCGATCTCCCCCGTCATGATCATACCAGTCTAATTTAATATTTAGTAATGCATTAACTTATATGTATCCAAAGCAATGACATGATAGCCATTTATATTGGATGGGCTTTGCCTTTTATAAATATATAGAGTCACAAATGAATATTATTTACAAGTATATTTTTTCCATTTCCATTTATTTGAAGTATTTAACGTGCACTTTGGAAACAGAATGGGGAAAATGTTATGTTGCAACCATGTATTTCTGGCACACACGCCATTTGGATCATTGACTTTTTTGTATATTTCCGTCCCAAATGGCCTTTTAAGTCAGTGGCTTTGACCTATGAAAAACATGGGGTAATTCACACGCCAAAGGTGTTTCATGATGCTGCCTTGCGAGGTCCTCTTTTGCATGTATGAGCCTTGATTTGACCCCCGCTATCTTTTGCAGGGTACATCATGCCATAACTCAAGATTCGAAGGAGTTCTTAGCATCGCTAATTACTGCCCTGATGACTGGTGCCAGTTTGGCTGCACGACAAGACAGGAATATATCGTGAACTTGAAATTGTGAGTGAGGTAATTGACTCTGGCAACCCTCCCCCCTCAGTAATGGGTTTTCCCGATGACGTCATCGCACTGTTGCAACCATGAGGACTGGTGTCAGTTTGGTGGCTTGACAAGACGAGTTGAGACAAGAATAGATTGTGACCTTGAAACCATGAGCTAGTACAAAGGTCATTGACCCTGTTCTTCTCATACCACGTAACGTCGCTCGAGGGAGAGGGGAGGATATATAGGGGGCGCCCGCTTAGTCGTCTATTTATAAGAGTTTGTAGAGCGGTTCAAGATGGACAAGCTACAGCAGCTGGTAAATATTGTTTACGCCGTGCAGACCGTAAAATTGTGTGATATAACCATCGATCAAAAGTACTCGGTGGATAAATTAAAAGTGGTCAATACAAAGTTCAGGAGACGCCTAATAGCCTATCTAGAAGGCGAGTTTTGTGTATTTTTACCTTTTCGTTTTTGTACTCTAACAGATGAAGACGTGTGCGAGCTTAATAACGAAAAACTGATATTTACCTACGCTGGAGTAAAACCCGGTTCACCTACCATTGTGAACTTTGAACGCGCTTAAGAGACAGCGCAGAAGAGTCAATCTGTTAACAACAACATCTGGCAGCTGGTCAGTTAATACATGTGTACCTTATCACATGGTGGACCCTGCAAACCATACAGAACGTCTAGCTCTCAGGTACGTTCGCCATGCTTAGAACCGGCTATATTAATTTAATTTTTGTGGGTCATATGATTGTGGGGCGTGCCTATATGACTGTAGAAAGTATTTACAGGGTGGCTGTGAGCGATAGACATGTAATTTACAAAGTAGTGAACCAAGACAGAGAGAAGCGGGGCTAAATCGAGTTTTGCGACTTTACCTGTCACACGATAAGAGGGACTGAAGTACTAACCTACGAGAGAATCGAGGGGTCTTACATGTGTGATATTACATGTGCTGTGTGCAGTTTCCGCAAAGGGGACGTTGTGGCCGTGTTGCCCAGGCGTCCACCACCCTTCCGAGCTCCACACCACCTGCCACCGTCCTTCACGACGCCGCAGCCACCGCCCCCAGAGTCACATCCAATTGAATGATTGAAAAATTATTCATGTAATTATTTTTAATATCTTTCAATTTTTAGTGTACCTGCTTGAGGAGTTCCAGTTAAATAACAATAATAATGTAATTTATAAGACTAATTGTAGTATTTTAAATGAGACAAACAAACTATTAGTAACATGTAATAAAAATATTAAATGAATGCTATTTTACAGAGACAAAGTTTGCTGGGGTCTAGTTAATTTAAATAAAATACAGTGAAAAATATATTCGCCGCACCTTTTACGCTCTCGGTCTGATAGACTGTCCGTGTAGCGAGATGCGGGGATACGACCCTGAGTAATATCTAAGATGCCAAATTATTAAATACACCTTGTTTCAAACACTAATCAACTCTCACAATGGTACTTTGGAAGTAGTTGAGGCTCTAGATTTAGTTATTACGTGGTCTAAGGCGTTAGCCTCATAGTATGGACGAATCGTTTTAACTTAAATGTTAAGTTTTTAATATCGGTTGTCTGCATTTGGGCGAGGGGAAGGCGGGACTCATGTAATTAACAACTGGTTTATCCATCCTTTATGCACTCTATTGCGGGTGCACCTCTCAAAATTACCCTACCCATTCATGGAACTTATATAATGCTGGTAATAATCTTGAGTTTAAATGTGCAAATATATATATTTCTAATCGTACTTAAGATAAACATAGATACTTTTGTTCACTACTTATACTTCTGAAAATGATATTATATCTTAACCTCACATTCCTACGTTTCTATCTGATGGCACGGTTCTTGGTCATGAATAATTGAACTCGTTGGAAGTGACCCTCGAATATGTCTTGCCCCAAGTGGTCCTTCTTCTGTCGACCGTGTGGTCGACTGTGACACAACTAATTTGTCATTCCGTCAAATGTTGGAGAGATCTCATCGCTGCTATGAAGACAAATATTTGTAACCGCTTGGAAATAAAATTTCAAAATAAACTTAGGACTGAAGGAGACATTTTGAATTGAGGGTGGAATATGCTGCTTTTCTTTGGAGTTTCTTGAGGATCATCTTTCAGGAGGGATTGTGTATTGAAGGGGACATTTTATTTGAAAGTAATAACATTTGCTGTTCCTTTGGGGCCTCTTGGATATAATATTTCAGGAGTGATTGTGGAGGTTTGAAGAAGTTATTTTGACTTGCCGTTTGTAAACGGGGACGCCACCAAGAACCCGTTCAACTTCAAAACCTACGGCATGAACCATTTCTCGCTGTACGTGGATGGGGAACAAGTGCCGTCGAAACAGTTACAGCCCGATTTTTCAAACGGCAATTATGTCATATCCTACTACACACTGTTTTCTGGAAAGGGTATCCATTTCATGAATGAAGGCAAATACATCACATGGGGAGCCTTCCCTAAGGGATATTATCTCACACCTAATCTGTCCGCCCACATGACGTTGCATTGGAATTTGACGTTGCATGGCTCTCTAAACATAGAAGTGAGCTTATCCATAGCTCTCACCGAAACCGTCAACTGTATCGTGTATGGGGAGTTTGCCAACATCATAACTATTGACAAAGACAGAAACGTCGTGACCAATTATGGGAGTTAATATAAGCGACTTCCCGCCCCTTACATTCGTCATTTAAATTATGGACGCCATGTGGATTTCCAGAGCTTCATTGGTGACAACAAAGAGCTTATCGTCAAGATACTGAGTGTTTTATCTGTATGCGGTACATTACTTCAACATTAGGTGTTAAAACTCCATACGATATCTAGGAACTTTCAACCGCCACTAAAAAGCAAGCCAACTATATCGTCAACAAACTGTACGGTATTCCCTGGGATAGTGGTGACGGGGATTACAGCCTACTCGAATCCCTCATCTCCCGTGCCACAACGCGTTCAAAAACCGTCTACGTCAAGGGGCAGAAAATAATTTTTTTTAGTCAAATACACGCCTACGCCGGTCGTAGATCTGTACGACAGAAGTTGATCGTATTCAAAAACACTCAAATTGGGCCGCACCATGTGCATAGCACATAGTTTTGTATATAATTTCTGTTTGGCCTCCATCGTTTTGGGACTTTGAGATTGAATAATTGAAGATGAACACGTACACCATAAGACGTGCGCTGTAAACAGCCCCATGGTTTCTTTCTGTACAGTCAGGTATTTTCCCTGCTTATCAACTATCCGCAAGAATAGCTCAACCTGCCGCTCTCGTCATCAACACTGATCCACACACCAAGCCTGGAACGCATTGGGTCGCCATCTTTATCGAAAAGAACGGCGTGGGAGAATATTTTGATAGTTATGGTTTTCCACTCCGTATAAAGTCACATCTGGCATTTATACGCAAAAACACTTCCCGCACTTCTCATAGAACGCTACAACTTCAAAGCATTGCCTCAGACGTTTGCGGCCATTACTGTCTCATGTACGTTCTCTATCACGCCCAGAACATTCTGATGAAAGCTTTCCTAAGCCTATTCTCACCCACCAATCATACAGTCAACGACGCTAAGGTGGTGAGATATTACAACACATTTTTCAAGACTGTAGGGTCCTGCCACCCCTCAACAGGCTGCGTCCAACCAGCGTGCACCTATAAAAGGGGCGTCCCGGTGGCGTGCTGGCATAACCGTGACAATCGTCGAAGCGAACAAACATCATAGAAGGTCAAGACGTTTGCACCAGCAAAGCAATACCGGTGAAGCCGCTGGCCATCACCAATATTTTCAACACTTTGTTACCGCTATATGAAGTTGACGCCAAGCGAGTCATTGTTGGCATGAGCGTCAAGAACAACTTTACCCCCTATGTTTAGCTAGAAAAATGCGGAGGGAACTGTGTGGTGTTTAACCGTACAGCGTGGCAAGAACTGGGCAACTACAAGTCAGTCATATCAAAGTTTTTCAGCAACACGCGACCTCCTCAGAAGATAAGTCTCCCTAATCATGAAATCTCTCTGAGACGCATGTGCGGTGACCGTATGGTTGCCATCAGCGAGAGACAAGATGCCGGACTCAAACTGGTCGCCTATCTAGCACCTAGCTAGGCGTGTCTTTGTGATTTGTGGGACCTCATCGACGTCGCCGTTGACTGCCGGGATATGTGGTCGACACCAGTCGCACGCTATTGCAACGATTTGATCAACACAATCGTCGTGGATGTATGCGACATGCTAACAGAATCAGCGGATGTCATCGATCTCGAACAGCCTACGGTGGAAACGCACATCAGAAACTTGGATCTTATCAGTGTTACCTACTATACATGTCAAGTCGTTGGTTTGGACTATTTTATGCCGGATTGTGAATTAAAAACAATTTTACTAACGCATCTAAGAGACATTGTAGAAAAACGTATGAACGAATATATGAGGCATTCCTATAAAAGTGTATAATAAATATTATGTATAATGTCTGTGAAAACTTTAATATATATCAGTAAAACCTTTAATGTTTAATAAATATATGTTTTGTAATATCGTGTTTTATTCACGCAAAACCTTTCTGTTGCCTTACACGTAGTTACGAGTCTCGACTTGTCGAGCCGTCAAACTGTCACCAAATATGAATAGGGTCAATTACCTCTTGTACTAGCTCACGGTTTCAAGGTCACGATCTATTCTTGTCTAACCTCGTCTTGTCGAGCCGCCAAACTGGCGCCAGTCATCAAGGGAAAAACCCATTGCGACATCATTCAAGGTCGTGTCCTATTTTTGTCTAGACTTGTCTTGTCGACCCACCAAACTGGCGCCAGTCATTAGGGTTGCGACAGTACGATGACGTCATTGGTAAAACCCATTGCTGAATGGAAGGGTTGCTGGAGTCAATGAATTAGCTCACGGTTTCAAGGTCACGATATATTCCTGTCTTGTTGAGCTTCCCCACTGGCGCCAGGAAAAACCTATTGCGACATCATTCAAGTTCACGATTTATTCTTGTCTCGACTTGTCTTGTTGACCCGCCAAACTGTCACCAGGTATGAGTTACCGGGAACAAACCCATTACCACATAAGGGGTTGAGTCACCGGGAAAACCCATTACCACATAGGGGTTTGCTACACATGCCTTGAAGATGAAAGAGGTCTCAAGGCAGGGGAACCATTTATCACACTCTACCCCTAACGGTTGTCAGGAGAGGTTCGTGCTGTTTGTTCCGGGAAGGGAAAGCAGTCCAACAGAGTCTTGCCAGAGGGAATAGTCAGTGTAACTTAGTTCATTCGTGGCGATGTAAGGAGGGTGGGGAAGTGAGTGAAAAGTGAAAGGGGCCTTAAGGCCGGAAACTATTTCTCAACTCTTCGCTAAGCTGCCATCAGGAGAGCTTCATGCTCCGTGTTCCCTCCGATGATGAGGGAGGAACGCCCGACGGCGTGGACTGCACGCCAATAAATAAATAAAAAACTCCAACACCCATCGGAATCTTAACCAGACATAAATAACCAATTAGCACAAATAAAAAAAGCAATGAACATACATAAATAAACATTGAGCACACATAAAAAAACAATGAACACAAATAAAACACAAATGAGTAGAGAATAAACAAGTTTGGAACACTGGAAAGGGGTCTGGAGGATGGGAGGGGGAGGGGGAAAACCAAACTCCAATCAGAGAGTGAGGCGCGGGGTCACGTGATCAAATTCAGCCAATCAGAGAGCTGTTACAGTTGGTCGGTAACACTACAAGTACATATGTGTATAACCCGAAGGGTAGTAAGACGCGGTGATAATATATAGGCCTATGTACAGAATGTTCGGGAACTCAGAGCCCAAACTGCACATATAGCTTGTTTGAACCAAAAGTAATACAAAATCCCTATACATTTACATTCAGCAAACTATGCTAATACCATTAAATTGTGTTCAAAGTTTCAGCGTACAGCGCTGGAAGAGCAAAGCTGTTCAAGCACGCATGCATAACAGGTTGAATAGGAGCTAGGTGCGTGTCACTACACACCTTGACATCTTGGAGCACGTCAGCAGAACATACCATTAATAGTGTAGAATATACCACAGTTAATAGTAAACAACACACCAGGTCATCTAGAAATGCGAATACGTTTTGAGGGTCATCATTAACGGCCCAACATCACAAAAAGTGCTTGCCATTATTCCATGTGCAGTGCAGCGCGCCTAACTCCTATGCAACTTGTTGTACACGCATGCTTGAGCAGCTTTGCTCTCCAGACGCTGTATGCCGAAACTTAGAATACAATTTAATGGTATTAGGATAACTTTTCGGATGTAAGTGTATAGGGATTTTGTATTACTTTTAGTTCAAATAAGTTACATATGTGAAGTTAGGACCATGGATCTCCAAACACCTGGTATATTTACACATATGATTATGAACATATTGCTCTGATCATTTATTTAACAAAAGTTCCTTATTAATTGCCCAACATAATGACTCATATAGTACAAATAATTAGGAGTGGGCGAAGTCCAAATTTTCGATTAGAACCAAAGCCGAATATATGAAAATATTTCCAACACCATAGTTATAGAGGTTCGAATATTTTACTAAACTATTTTTTTGTTGTATAAAAATATTATTATATTGTGGATAAATGTATAACTTTGGACACATAACATAGTTTACAAAACGTTTGATCGCAAACATGTTCAGTAGGCCTGTTTTTTGGTGCTGTGGTGTTAAATCAAATTATAGTGACAAAATACAGTTCAATCGCCGGATACTTTTTGTCAAGTGAACATTAATTACTAATGTTCAGCTCAGCAAACATAAATGTGTATTTTAGCTGTCAATATTGTTTTTGGGAGGCTTACAAGATTGTTAAAGCTGGCATATTTTTCTCTCTAAACGAAGTCAATGCATCTTTGAAGAAAGGTTGAAGCTAGTCAAGTTAGAATGAAAATGATCAAAATACAGTTTATCAGTTTACTTTCCTCTGATATCCCTCTTTTTATACTTCATAATTTATACTTTACTCTCTTATCTCCTAGTTCTTGTACACGACATTGACTCTTCCATGTCCTGTTGCGCCCCTAAGTTCACCTTCGCGGTGATGAGAAAATAACAAGCTTGGAAAGGAAAGAAGAGGAAAAATCATTATGTTCCTTGCACTCACAAATCCAATCCGTTTTAATTATAAATCATTAGATTTTTTGTCTTTAACTACATGTTTTTTATTATTTTTTTGTTTGGATTTATTCTATTAAAAATATTTTAGCTCACATATATGTTTTTTTTTTGTCAAAGTAGAACGTAGAAAACATTGTATTTTACTTAAAAATAGAGTTTATTTTTACATTCTACTATTTACTTTTTGGTATAGCATTGAAGGCTACTTCCACTGGTGATTCCAATTTTACTGCTATTACAATATATAATATCGGAACATCACAAACTAACAATTATCGCAATAAAAACAGCACAAACTACTCCACAATCGAACAACGTGGGTGGAAATAATTTAAATATTCCACTAAAAACTAAACTAAAAACAATGCTCATTAATAGCGCATCCTACGATTGTTCTGAACACCGACCTTCTAACAATATATTTCATTAAAGTAGTTGCTATAGTAGGATTTTGGTCGAAAGAAAATGTATTTTGTTGTGGTCTATTATTATTATCATTATCATTATTATTATTATTATTATTATTATTATTATTATTATTATTATTATTATTATTATCACCGCGTCTTACTGCCCGTTCGGGTTATAAGCACTTACGCTGTGTAATGGTAGGGTGATTGTAAGATGAAAAGGAGGACCTACAGTTTAACGTGGAATCCGAACCACGGTGGAGGCCTGGCATTCCCCACATTCACAAGATGTCTTGTCAAGAGGTGAAGGAAGGGTTTGGCAATCAGAAAAGTCTATGTTGGGGCCGAGGATTGAACCCCAGACCCCCAGCGTAGAAGTTCGACACCTTACCCCTAGATCGCCAGATCACCATGGTTTCGGTCAAGATTAATAATATATTACTATTGTTATTTTATAGTTGTTTATGGTATATATCAAAGATTACAGCTGCAGGGCACGTGATTTTGATGTATGAATACGCTAAAATAGATTTAGTAACCTTTCTAGCTGTTGGAGGATATGCCTATGAAATTTGGACTCTATTTTTTACTATCTGTAGAGTATTTTGTTTTGTTTAACTAAATAGGCCTACTTTTGTATATTAAAAAACTAGAATAACTATTTAGCAATAATGAGCCCATTGACAATAAAACAAATATAATTGCTATGTGTTTTGTAGTGTGTTCTTATTAATTTTGTATTAAATATTAATCCTTAATATTATTAATATGTATGGAATTTGATATTAAAATTAATAATTCCCTAAAATTTAATTAAAAACAATATTCCATTAATATGAAGTGAATATTTTCTTAATGAGCACAGTAAGCTAGTAGTATTTCTAGTAAACAAGTAAACCCTTGCGAAACTTTCACACATTCAACCTTATACCCCCCTCCCCCCCAAATAAAAATGATTTAGTCTTTTGTTGGGTTTTTGAAATTAAATACTCAGGGAAGTGTATACACAAAATAATAAAGAGAGTTTATTTTCGGTAGTTGATACAAGAAATATTGTTAGATTTTTATTTTAACTTAAATTTTAAACAAACAATGTGTTTTAACGTAAAGTGAGTACCTATACTATGTCAGAAGTTGGTAAAAAGTCCTATCCACTGATACCTTGTTCATCGCTGTAGGCTTTGTATTACTCGAGAAAAAGGGAGGCTGACAACAGAAATAACATATAAGATAATTTAAAGAATAATAGGTTTATATCTCCCCAAATATTTTAATACATTTATTTTAAATTATTTTTATACCACAATACTTTAGTAGCATTTTGAAAATTCCACCTTTTCAAAATGGTTTACCATCCGCTGGGATCTTTGTTGGTATTTTTGTTCTCTGATAAGGAAGCTACATGTTTCATATACGCTAATTATACTCGACTAAAATAATGTTCTATATATTTTTGAGCAATATAAGGGGAGGTGGGGATTCTTCTTTTGTTTTATTCCAACTAACCCATACATTCAAACTAAAGTCCAATTTTCATAGGAAAGGCCAATATAACTGATAGCTAGAATAGTTATTAGATCTATTTTCACGTATCCTGACGTCATATCAAGTGTCAGGTGTGATAATCATTACTAATACATATAAAATTACAATATTAATATAGTAAAATGCTATCAATGTTGACCGCAAAAAAAGTTTGTATTTTATAAAAGGTTCTTCCAATCCAATTTGGAATGTAGTAAGACCGTATTTTATAAAAACTGAACTAGAGAAAGAACGTAACTACAATTAAACGTAAAAGGTTGTTATTCTACCAAAACTCGTAGCTCGGTGTTTTACGTGGTTTATCCCCTCAGCAGCTATTCCCAACAAGCAATCCTCCCTGCCCCCCCCCTTCCCCCACTCAACATTTACAATTGTATAATTACCACATGAAAAGCCACGGATTGGGAGCCGGGAGGGGGGGGGGAGGGTAAGGGGATTGTGTGGTCAGAAAGTGTAGCTTGAATGAAGCAAGGGGTTGTTCGCTTCGAGTATCGTCAGGATATTAATATAGAGGGGGATGGTTTCGGGTCAACAAAACTGCCCCTATAGACAAGGGAGGAGGGTGAAATGGACCAGAGACTGAAAGAAATACTCTCCCGTGCAGATCTCTTTTATTTTCCTTACAGATATTTTTATTTAAAAAAGTTTTTTTTTTCGAATGTATATAAAAAGGTTTATTTATTTGGAGTGCCTTATACATTTTTATTTCAATTGCATGCTCGTTTAAAAATATAAACTCTTATCCTATTTTATAAAGAACTAAAAATATATTTTTTTGAATGCGATTCAAGAGAGAGATAGAGGTTTGGTGCTGTCATTGTTTCTTGACCGTATTCAAGTTTTAAACAGAAAGGGGGAAATAAAATTGCGAAAAAGCTTGGACTCATTAAATGTGTTGCTTTTATGTTTGAAGGGTTTATTTACTTAATATAGAAATATGTATAGTCTACACATATATATGTAGACTATACATATTTCTATATTAATATAAATGGTTTTTATAACAATTACATATTGATATTTTACATTACATATTGGTTTTATAAGTTTTCATCTCGCTGGATGAACTTTTTTTTATTTTAACGTCAGGTAGAAATCTAAGCTCAAGGTTCTGACATTGTTATGTTTACTGTCCATACATTTCTACCTAATTATGGTACAAACATTAGGTTTAAGATTATTTTAAATAATGAATAAAGGGTAGTTTATTAACTTACAATTGAAGAAGGTAAATTCATAAATAGCTATAATAATATCAATATTTTTAGCAATCAAATATTGAGAACATGTAGCTATATTATTATTATTTTATCGGCATTAATCAAGATGATTGAAGTAATTTCAAGTATAATAAAACATTATGGGCCCAATATATGTTGTAAGTGTTATTAAATGTCTGAGACTCCACTAACGAACAAGTCTAGGTATTGTGGAGAAATTTAGAAATACATTTTAAATATTAATTTTAAAGGAGATTCAAACCCTTCAAAAACTCCCCTTAATATTGCTCTAATATTTATATTATTTTCCTAAAAGGCCAGCGGCATTTCAAATTAATTGTCAAATGAAGCCTGTCTAGTAATGTTTTGATCTGTCCGCACACGTACATGGGTGATGTTTTCGTACTTAAATCAGTAACCAAACTTGTGCTTAAATAAATCATCTAATACTCATATGTCTGAAATAGCTACTGCGACATATACGATGCACATTCTTGAGCTCATTGTTATTTTTTTAAATATCAATAAAAATAAAACTATTTTAAGAAAAAAAAGGTATATGTATGTTTTCCTATAGTCTAAACCAGTGTTGTCCAACTGGTGACCCGCGGGTCAATGGGGCCCACGCTCACTGAAAATGTGGCCCTCACAATATCCTGAAGGAAAATTAAAGGGAAAACCTCGATGTCAGATGTTAAATAAATAGCTAATGATCTAAATAAAAATATTTATTCATAAATCTCTTGATTTCATTTCATTATGCATTTATTTGATTAGTAAAATATGTATAAATACATGATTATAATGTTAAGTGTAATGAAATAGATTTTCATCTCGTAAAAATTAAAATCAAAAGTTCCCACCCTTAATATATTTCAAATTAATGAATAATTTCAGAATATTAAACTCAATGCATCCACATGTGTTAGGAAAACTTCTCACACCCCTGGGTGATATATTTTTACGTTGTTTATAACGATAGTCTTTTGTTCATTGTCCCCCACCCCTTTTGTGAATACTTGTGAACCATAACAACTTTGAGAGCACTCTCTCTCCCTATCTCTCCCAATCTCTCTTTCTCTCTCTCCTTTCTGGAGCCTAATAGAAACATGGTGCAACCGAAAGATAGAAAGAATATTCCAGAATGATTTCTTTCGAGTTGTATACCAGAAAAAAGGCTTCCCTTACTCACTCGACTTCCAACCTTACTGTAGAACGGTCCGCGAAACATTAATTTATCATTTTTCTCTGGCTCTCCAAACTTGCAGTAAAATGAGCCGCGACGTTCTAATCCATCAACTTTAATCTGTCATGGATACAAATATAATCATGGGTCAAATGTTCTTTTCATTAAATACAAATAAATTATTTTACTAACTGCGTTCACATATGAATACAATTAAAACCTGACCCTTGTCATCATCTCGCCGAGCTCATAAAGAATATCCTTAAGATTAGTAGGCACCAAGAAACATTGTTTGCCAACATGTTCTAAACTGTTTTCCAACTGTTGGCTAACTTTCCTCAACTGTTTTCCAACTGCCCCCAACTTTTCCCCAACTGTTTTCAACTGTTTCCCAACTGTTGGCTAATTTTTCCCCAACTGTTTTTCATCTGTTCCCAACTTTTCCCCAACTGTTTTACAACTGTTCCCAACTTTTCCCCAACAGTTTTCAACTGTTCCCAACTTTTCCCCAACTGTTTTACAACTGTTCCCAACTTTTCCCTAACTGTTTCCCAACTGTTGGCTAATTTTTCCCCAACTGTTTTCCATCTGTTCCCAACTTTTCCCCAACTGTTTTACAACTGTTCCCAACTTTTCCCCAACCGTTTTCAACTGTTCCCAACTTTTCCCCAACTGTTTTCAACTGTTCCCCAAACGTTGGCCAAATTTTCCCCAACTGTTCCCCAACTATTGGCTAACTTTTCCCTAACTTTTTTTTTTGTTTTCTTTGTGTTTCCCAGCGAGGAAGACATGTTTCTCGTGATCCATTTCAAATGGGTTACAAGAAACAATGTTGGCCAACATTTCCGACAGCAAGCAACGTGGGCTAGTCTGATTCTGCTATTTGGATGCTTTGTTGACACTAGCGTGGGTTTGCTTGCATCATCAGAGGTTAAAAGGTGGAGGGATAGTGTGCTCGGGACCACCTTATCGGTCCACTAAGCATTCTTGCATACCACCCCGAGTACATCAGTTACTGATATCTCCTTTTGTCATGTCGTGGTCAGTCGGAAAAACTCCGGAACTGATTGAAATATATAATACAAATACACTGTTGTGGGATTCGACAGTTGAGAACGGTAAAAATTTCGTGCAAACAAGATATTTTAAATAAAATAAGTGGAAAGTTTTCAGTTAGTGTAAATGAACACGAACCCACAACCGTTTTCTTCTTCTCTGTCATCTTGAGCAGCTCATAGCTATACCCTGATTTTGGTTGGAAGAACAGTAGAGAAAATCAAAACATATTTCTTTGCGGCCAACATTGATAATATTTTCTTATATTATTTGTGTTATTTGATAGGCATTGTTAATATCTATCAAAAGTAAAATTTGCAGATGACATGACTTTATGAATGAATATATTAACATTGTTTTAGTAACTTTAGTAACTAACTTCTACTGTTCTTCCTACTAAAATCATACTATACATACAAAGCACAAAGCAGCATCCTCCTCAACACACATCTTTCACTCAACTGAACTCTGGACACGAAACAATGTTTCATCATTGTAGTCTGGACACGAAACAATGTTTCTTTAATGTTTGCCAACAATCTGTTTCCCATGTTGGCCAACAGTTGGGGAACAGTTGGGCAAAAGTTGGCCATCAATGTTTCCAAGTGCGCACTAAGCTAGTTGTTTTGAGAAATTATGTGTGTGTGCACATTTCGTTATACATTTTTGGGAGATTTTTAAAACTTATTTTTTGCAGTAAAATTTGAAAGATTGTACCAACCAAAAATACAATTTAAACATAGGTATTGAAAATAATTGTTTATTAAATGTTGTTTGTAGGTCTATATTAATTTGATGGGTTTACTAAATAATTTTTCGGCCCACGGTACAAACAGATAATCTTATTTTGACCTTGGGATGAAAAACGTCGGACCAACTGGATCTAAAGCGAAAGTTTAATATATTTTATGAAACAAACCAGTATTTAAAAAAATTAATACATTTTTAAAACCAATTTAATTGAAACAACTTGCACAAAAAATAAAAAAAATAATTGTTATAATTTTGTTTGAAGGAAAGGAAAGGAATTCCCTTTTACATTTGGTAATGTAAGACAGTTAAACAACTTGTACCTCTTCTGCGCATGCGTCTGTATTAGAACATCGCTGAAAATAAGAAGCTTCGCTACTAACAAATTAAGCACAAGTTTTCATGAAATTTACTTTTCGCCATGACAGTTGGTCGTAAAAACTGTTATAATTTGTTTTTTGTCACCACGTTTTAATACTAGTTTGGGTAATATTATTATTATTATTATTATTATTATTATTATTAGCACCGCGTCTTACTACCCGTTCGGGTTATACGCACTTACGCTAATGTGTAATGGTAGGGTGATTGTGAAATGAAATGGAGGACCTACAGTTTAACGTGGAATCCGAACCACGGTGGAGACCTGGCATTCCCCACATTCACAAGATGTCTTGTCAGAGGTGAAGGAAGGGTTTGGTAATCAGATAAATCTTTGCCGGGACCGAGGATTGAACCCCGGCCGCCAGCATAGAAGTCTGACACCTTACCCTCTAGACCGCCAGGTCACCAAGGCTTCTAGAATCCTCCAATATCATGATATTACACCATAGTTATCTGGGAGTGACTTGTTGTGCTCATAATACTCGGAAGAGGGGTGGGAAACTGGTATGAAGCTAAGATTTTAAAACGACTACAAAGAGTCTTGTCAACAACATAAAATAATAAGATAAAATGACCCCCCAGGTTTTTTAAATCAGAAGAGAATATTTTAATACACATATGGATTCATTGAGTTTAGTATTATAAAATTGCCCTTTAACTTGTAATATATTAAGGGTGGGGACTTTAGATTTGGAATATCACGAGAGGGGAAATCTAGATAATTAAAAAGTTGGCACTATCTTTCCCAAAATGGGGCAGCTGCTTGGTCGGTATGGTTCCTTTGTGGTCTGACTTATATTTTAAGTTTTTTTTTAAACTCCATAAGTCTTGTCTTAGTATTGTTTTTATGTCAATAGCCGCACCGCAGAATAAAAATGAACAATCTAATTAAAAGTTGATTAGTGGATAAAAGATTCGTGCCGTGGGTGGGATCACCAAGAAGAGGTATTGGTTCAAATCCCGGTGCGAGGTCAATGTACTTGTTTTTTTGATCCAGTTTGATTAGGGAAGATTTGGAGGGAATATTCCCCTGGAGAGAGGATGGCAAAACTACGGATAGGCTCACACCTCCTGCCAGAATATAAACCTAAACTCGATCGTTCTGCCAAAAAGTGGGCCAGTCGCTGAATAAACCCGGAAGGTTACCCAAATGTTCTAAGGCCGGTGCTGTCCATCAAAGAGTTAAACAGTATTTAATCCAAGGGGATAAGGGTGAGAAAGGTGCATTTTAAGTGAAGTTACTCTCGCATCACTGTTGCAATAGACTGGACTGCCCATGACGGGGAGATCGGGGCTAGAATCCCAATCGATTGTATTGAGGAAGGTTTTCCCTAAATAGTTCTTTTCTCTCCCTCCACGAAAATTCTGGTACACTTTTTATAAATTCTATCTTACTCATTCCTAACACATTAGCTTAAATATTTCTCTACACATCCGTTTAAATTTAAAATACAAATAAATACTTTGTGCGAAAGAACGGGTCCCCGGTTCATTCATCAAGACTTGATCTTCCTCCTGTATAGTTATAGTCAGGCGTGTTAACCATTCTTCTAGCCAAGCTGATCAGGATTGACTATCGCCTGAGGGTGGTAATTTCAGCCTCCCTCCTTGTCTATTTCATTCTCTCACTACTGCAGAGCTTTGAATGGCAAGAGCGAGGTTAATCTCCCAGCTTCCTTCAGGAGCCGAGATATGTTACATCCTCATGACGTCATCAACGTGTGTTTTGGTAGGTTCATTGGGGGGAGGAGGGGAGCTAATTACCACCACTGAGAGACAATACTTCATTTTAACCTATTTATGTTAACCATGTTTCATTGCAGGTACTACAATTTTAATCAGAAGTGTCGTTTGTAAAATAGAACATAGTGTTATGCCGTCAACATTTATAGCATTTTACTATATTATTATTATTATTATTATTATTTTAGCGTTATTGATAATACTCGCGTCCACCAAAAGTGACAGCTGAAAATCAAATGACTCGGCATATGCATATGTGAAAGTTAATCTAGTTATTTTATAGCTGTAAGATAAGGCCTTTCCTATTAAAATTGGACTGTAGGTATAGTGCTCCGTACAAAGAAAGTGATGTTTCAGTACTTAATTCATTAGAGTTTCTTGTAACGAAATGTTTATAGCAACGATCATGAAATAATCAAAGAAGTATCAACTATAAAATATATACGATCGTTGTTTGCGTCTTATTAAATATAAATATATATATTTTCCTTGGTATGAAATCCACGTAAAGAAAAACAAAATAAACTACTAAGGCTGGTTATGAATGACTTATATATATTGTCTTGATTTAAGATCCAGCTAAAGAAACACAACTTACTTGGGCTAGAAATGAATAAATTAATAATTACTTTATGGTATAAAATCCACGAAATAAATCACAGCTTACTTGGGCTAGCTATGAATAAATATATAATTCCTCTAAGGTATAAATTAAACGTAAAGAAACAGAATTTACTTGGACTGGTTATGAATGAATAATTAATTTAGTTATTTCTCCTTAATATAAAATCCACCTAAAGAAACCCAATTCACTTGGTCTGGTTATTAATGAATTAATAATTTCTCCATGGTATCAAATCCACGCAACGAAACACAGCATACTTGGGCTGTATATGAATAAATTATTAGTAATTCCTCCTTGATATAAAATCCACGCTATACGCGACATGCAACTGTTGGTGACCATATTCCCTCCACCCCCCTAGAGATGGCTCAGTATCCAGTCTCCACATGGACGGGTTGTAAAGTGGTAGAGGAGAGGAAGAGGCCCGCAATAAAACTAAAACTGCTGACGCCGGCGGGCAATTGTGCTGCTGCAAATTTATGGCGCCAAAAAGCTGAACACAGAACTAACTAAATCCAGTACAGTCTGTAGGGTATCAAGGGGTAAAAATAACCCGAGAGGTAAGGGGGAGGCTGCTTCTGGTACTGAGGAGAGAGGGGTAAGGGGCTGGTAGGTGTGTGTGTGTGTGTATGGGGTATGGCAGACGCACTCCCACCTCGGGTGATATATCGCCATTGTGTGGAACACGACAGTTAATACTTGGGTTGGTTCCTATTCATGGTTTTAAAGGGGTGAAGTGGCAAGGAAGAGTGGGGGGAGTCATTAGTTCGTAGAAGATTCACCATAAAGGCAATGAAACCTTTTGTTTCCACGAGCAGAGCTAGTGTCGGTGGAGGCTTTGTGCCAGAGGAAAAGATAGAGTGGAAAGCTCTGGTGTACAATCAGATCCAAGTTTCGTCTCGCCATGAGGGATGCTGTTTCTTACGGTACTGCGACGAGGGTGGGGAAAAAACGTCACAGAACCCCCTTTCTTGTGGTTTAGGTGAGAAACAAGGGATGGGCTTTAAGATGGGGGTGGGGCTGGGGGGTTTATCACCTATGGCATGTTTGGGTGAATTATGGGTCTACAATCGTAATTTCTTAATAAACACGCCATTAACGTTTTTGATCGTGTTAACCGAAGCTCAAGTACGAGTCACAATTATAGAAACTTAGTTTTCATTCAGCTTATAGTTAAACTATCGATTTTTTTAGAGGAGAAACAATTAAAAAAGGACCACGAAGACCATGAATGAAACTGATGGACGATCCCAGACAAGGAGAGAAAATGAAGTTTTAGGATATAAAAAGAGGAAGCTGCTGATGGGACATGCTGGAGGACTCAATTTGGACCAGGTAACGGACCTTTCGAAAGACAAAACACATAATAATAATAATAATAATAATAATAATTGTTAATCCCTGTCTACATACTCTATAGCCTTATGGACTGTGGCTTGTAAGAGAAGGACTCCATAGAAACAGATATATTTGTCCATAGAGTTCAGATACGTGAGTACGTAGGTGGGATCCTATGGGGTCAATATGTACGACTCGCGACCACATCAGTTGCGTAACTACCTAGTGGGGTCTAGTGGGCAAGAAAGAAGCCCTTGGTCGTGTACGACTTCTACCGACGGTGGTCGTATATTATACACCTGGACGGAAAACTAACGACTCTTTTAGTCGTATAGTCATCTGACCGTAGACCAGGTACAGACTAGGCTTGATGAAGAAGGGCTCTAGATTACACACTAAGACTTATCAAGAAATTCAGTCAAATAATCGATGAATGAATACATTCATAGTAGTAAGTGAAACAGTCACAATTTTCCAAACTTATCATATTTTCATTTATCTACCTCTAAAATTGATTAAAAGCAAATTTTTGTATTGCAAGACTTCGAATCTCGCCCTAGTGTATTGATGGTGTTTAGTTTTTACACTTTCCCTCCATGTGAACGCGGGGTACATTTCCACTTAATCTCTATATTTCTAATCCTTATCCTACTATTGTAAATATGAGGGACGAACGAACGGATAACAAGACGTAAATAATAAATAAGTTTATATTTTAAAATTACGGTGCACCGCACAGGCTCTTTAGATCTTTATCTAAATTATACTTATAGCCAACAAGATATGTGAGACAAAAATATAATATATATTGTTATAAAAAACATAATAGGAATAAATTATTATTCTTATTATTCTTATTAGCACCGCGTCTTACTACCCGTTCGGGTTATACGCACTTACGCTAATGTGTAATGGTAGGGTGATTGTGAGATGAAATGGAGGACCTACAGTTTAACGTGGAATCCGAACCACGGGGGAGGCCTGGCATTCCACACATTCACAAGATGTCTTGTCAGAGGTGAAGGAAGGGTTTGGTAATCAGAAATAGGAATAAACAACATCGTATTTCATTAAAACGCATACATGAAATATAGTATAATACTGTTATAGAAACATATTATTCATTGTGTCCATTTTCAACTCCCTATTTCCCAAAACTCTATTAAAACATACATTGGCCTATAGCTTGGAAGATAGTAGTTGTTACACATGGATTTTAATTGGAATTTAATCCATTACATGTCTGGAATCTCATTACAACTACTATTAAGTTATACATACAGAGTACAGAATACAGAAAATATAAAACCAAATATTATAACTATATAAAAGTTACATATTTCATAATTATACCATACAATTTATGGCATCCCAATACAATTTACAAATAAGTTATTACCTCGCCTCTGTGATTCTAAATCCAAACAAACTAGAAGGCGATCAGAATTCATAACACCGACATTGCAAATTGGGCATTCTTTTGTTGGAAGGATTCCTATTCTATTTGTATGTTCAGCCAAGCAATCGTGTCAATCTAATGTTGGCTTTCGGCTACTGCTTTGTTTTTTTAGGTTTGTTAATGAAGATATTAATTTATAAAGTATAATTTCGATAAAAAGGTTCATTTTTAAGATTCCTACAATCTTGTTATCAAAAGTTATTTAGTAATTCAGAAAGTTGTGAAGACATTATTATAAATTGAAATTTCCGCTGATATAAAGTGTCCTCAGAATCATTTGCATGGGAAAACGAGAAGCGCCATTTTGTTTTTCAGGTTCAAGAGTGCCTATATACAAACTTTAATCAAAACTGTTAAATATGATTTTGAGTAAGTCACTTTTTTGTCTATTTTTGTCCATAAGTAAACTACCCTTAATTTTAAGGTTAAATAGATAACTAGGTGACCTGGCGGTCTAGGGGTAAGGTGTCAGACTTCTATGCTGGCGGCCGGGGTTCAATCCTCGGTCCCGGCATAGATTGATCTGTTACCAAACCCTTCCTTCACCTCTGACAAGACATCTTGTGAATGTGAGGAATGCCAGGTCTCCACCGTGGTTCGGATTCCACGTTAAACTGTAGGTCCTTCATTTCATCTCACAATCACCCTACCATTACACATTAGCGTAAGTGCGTATAACCCGAACGGGTAGTAAGACGCGGTGCTACTACTAATAATAATAATAATAATAGATAACTCCTTTGGCGAGCCTTGTGAAAACTTTAAATACCAAGTTTTAACCCGAGCTGTAAAATGGTTTCGGTTCTAGTCCCAATAACAGACAGACGGTGTTGCAAAAAACACATTTTCTGGTTCAGGCGGTAATAATTAAAACTCGACATCCATCAACAACTCGTATATAATTGTTTGTACGATCCAAAGCGGCTGCGAAGGCATAGAAGGAGCACCATGACACAAGACTTGGCCGCTTGTTGCACTGAGACATCTCCTCTCTGCGCTACTGTTATATTTCCCCCCACCACAGGACTAGCTTTTATTATCGGCCTGGATGCTGGTGAAAGAATGTCTGCAATAAGAGAGCGGCAACTCGGACCGACAGCCCGAGGAATGCGATATGTCGCCGAGGAACAGGGAGCGAGGATAATAGCTCATGACTCGTTACGGCAGGACAGGACTCCACACTACACTCTTCACAAGAAGATACAAACATGGCATTGACACATTTCACTATATTACTATTGTTATTCTATAGGTATGGATGGTATCTATCGAAAGTGACAGCTGCAGATCACATGACTTGACGTATGAATACGTGAAAGTAGATCTAGTAGCTTTTCTAGCTGTTAGATAAATTTATTCATATTAAAATTGGACTATAAGTATTTTGCCCCGTGCAATGTTTCAGTACTTAATTAAGTCGTTGTGTCTTGTTAACAGTTTATGTTACTAATATAAACAATATTCCTTTCAGGAAATTGTTTCTTTACGAGCAGGCCTAAATTAAAACGGCTGCCTCAGTCAGCGAGAAAGTATCGACCGCTGTCAGTCTATACGGCTTAAAATACAATGGTTTGTGTCGTTTTCTGGAACTACAGCTCTAGTCTGTCTAAGATTATAATACTTGCCACCTTTCACCTACAGCCACATTTTGATATGGCCATGAGAAAGAGGGGAAATAAAACTTAAACACTTCTTATTCCAAGGTAAAGAGGAAATCTCTCTGTTCTCAAATTTCTTATAATATTCTGTTGCGAGCCTTTAAAAAATTGCTGTATTTGTTATAGGAAGGATCAATTCGGAGCCATTTTTTTTATGAAGCGTAGGGTTCGTAGCTAAACAAATATGGTTAAAGAGTCGTTGAAAAGGAACTAATGTCACATCTACGCACATTTTTCTACAATAATGAAACTCAAACTAGAGGGTTGTTAAGGAAAAATAACCTTTTTGAAACTCTTAGACTTTTTGTGGCGTGAAAATTAAATATTGCGTCAGAGCTGAACGTCTGTGGGGCAATTCCTCGCTTACCTTTACACTAGAACTTTTTTTTCCACTATGATTCTGGCTTAGTCTATAAAATTATTATTATTAGCACCGCGTCTTACTACCCGTTCGGTTTATACACACTGTGTAATGGTAGGGTGATTGGGAGATTAAATGTAGGACCTACAGTTTAACGTGGGATCCGAACCATGGTGGAGGCCTGGTATTCCACACACATTCACAAGTTGTGATTAATACGCCCCTTGTCAGAGGTGAAGGAAGGGTTTGGCAATCAAATAAATCTGTACCGGGACCGAGTATTTAGTCCATAAAATACATTTAGATTAACACCACTTCCTTCAAACTTTTTTTTTTTCAAAACAATGATATTAGTTCTACTTTTGTTTGAAATTCAAGGAAATCACCTATCAATGTATTTGAACTAGAGTAGATTTTTTTTTTTACAAAATATCCCTAGCAAAAATTAATATATTCAACTATTCATAAATCAAGTCATGAAAGGTGCACCTAAATCCGTACTCACTAAACAGAGCTGGCGAAGTTAGAAAGCAATTTTATGACGTTTATTTACAGCCACTCAAGAATAAGCAACTTAGGCGGTTAATTCGTTACAGAAGGTTTCCGCTTAAGTTTAAAAACCGCGTAAGTTGGACTGTGCTTTGATAATTTATAATTCGACTCTCATCACTTTCAAATTTCTCAGACGTACTCAGGGTTTATACTTTGCTTACAACAAATACGACCGCCATTGTGGTCTAGTGGTCAGAGTTCCTACCTACAGATCCAGAGGTCCCGGGTTTGATTCCCGGTACTTCACGGATTTTCTATGAAGCAGTTGGTCTGATCTAGAAAACTGATATAAACAGCTGGAGGGTTCATTGTGCTAACCCATATCCTCGGAAGTTGGCACCATTTTTGATAACAGATGGTGGCAGCTCAGTCAGTAGGCCTTTTACGTAGGTAGACACAACTTGAGCTCAAGGTAAAAGCAAACAAAATGGCGACACCATTATCAGCTGCGCGTCGGTTTACTAGTAACGTCATAATTATATTATGTTTAAAGTATCACTCGATAGATGGTTTCACAAGTTGTAAGTTGAAGTAAAGCAACCGTGTATCTATGAATCCATTCCACGTAACTCGAATCCGTGTAGTTTGAGGACTTACTGTGATAAAATGACCGGAACTCTCAACGAAGAAATGTCTTAAATTAAGTCGTTTATAAAATTATGTTAAAGGTCTAAGCATGTACAAAGCTTAATTAACTTCTTCTTTGCCATGAGACAAACATGAATTTAGTAAAGATACATTAAGTTTTCTATATTTGGTTTCGAACAACGACCTGCTTCCTCAAGAACAAGTTATACAGAGCACGCACTATCTATCGTTTGTCAAAGTCTTATTGTTTAGTGTTTTGTTCTCCCTTCAATATACGTAAAAAAAAAAGGAGAGAGTATAGGACATCTCATATTGCTCGCAAGCAAGAAACTGTAAAATCCAATTCCCCCCAACCAACTTGAAGCATGGCCTAGCCCCCGGCACAATGCTAAGCTCATGTTGCCAGCCCTTGAAAGATCGGATATTGTGACCTTGTTGAAAGTTCAGGTGTGAAGACAAACGCGCGAGTGTCAAGCTTTGTCGCAAGATTCGGATACAGGAGCCAGTGACGTCACTTGGGGCAGACGTAGAGTGAGCCAAGTTCCTCTAGCGGGAATTTTAACACGACTATTTAATAGCTACGTTCACGGCAGGGGTTGGTAAACTTTTAATCATTAAGAGCTTATTTTCCAAAATATGTTTTACTCTGGGGGAGCCAAGAAAAATGTTGATTTTTATGTTTGCATGTTAACCTTTTATTTATGTATTTATTAGTGACAAGTTGAGATTACACATATTTTAAATGTAATAAACAAAACGTAAATTATAATATTACAATTTTTCAGATTTAAATATTTGAGCCTCAAATTTTCAGTCATGTTACAAAGTGGGCTTATTGTTTAAAACTTATTTATGAAGATATTAATGAAACAATAAATTGAGGATTAATGATGAATAGATATAAAATAAATTTAATTTTAAATACTCGACAACCATCCTGTAACATATCAAACAAAACTATTTAACAAAAAATGTACAAAATTACGAAATATATGGCGGGCGCCTAGCATCTGTCAAAAGGACGCTATGGCGCCCACGGGAACCACGTTGCTGACCCCTGATTTACGGGGCAAGGAGAAGGAAGGAAATCTAAGGGTGTTCAAACTATAGCTAAATTAAAACTAAAATACTTCCCTCCTCAATTTATTACCCGAGGGAACGCTTTTAAATAAATAATTTGCTGAATAGGTATTCTCCTGGAGAGGGGAATTGAAACCATGCTGTCATAAGAACCATCCCAGTGCAGCCAATCAGAATAGAACTACCAACTCCCGAGTCACGTAGACCTATTGTTGTACGTGACATATTGGTTCCTGCCGACAACTAGCTACCGTACCTCGTATTATATGCCTGACTGTTGATATATACAGTATACCTTATTGTTGCTATACACCCGACAGTGTTGCTAAATATACATGATTGTGTTACTATATATACCTAACTCTATTGCTATACATACTTGAATGTGTTCCAGGCAAGAAGAGGCCGCGCATCTCTCTGGACGATGACGATGAAGACGAGCACGACTCCGGGCGCCGCTCCCACTCCCTGACGCCCCCGCCCCACGCCACCACCTCCGTCCCACCACCGCCCCTGTCCGTCTCCACCACACCATCCCCGGAGCCCCGCCTCCCCGCACCAGAGCCCGACCTGGACGAGGGGGACGGGGGAGAGACCGAGGGTGACGCGTCCCTACCCGAGAATCTGTCCATGCCCAAGAAAGGGAGCAGTAGCGGGGGATCTGCCCCGAGCCCCCCAGGGACGCTGCAGCAGCCCCCGTACCTCCTGTACCACCAGCAGTACCAGCACTACCAGCAACAGCAGCAGGTGTACCCCCATCACGTGTACCCCCCGCACCCTCCACAGCGCTCTCCTGTTGACATCCTGCTGAGGGTGTTCCCCACCAGGCGGCGTGGTGACGTGGAGAGCACCCTCCACAGGTGCAAGGGGGACATACTGCAGGCCATCGAGCTTCTGGTGTGTGCGCCCCAGTCCGAGGACACACCTCCTCCCCTTCTCGCTAAGTCCGCCTTCTCCCCCTTGGGACACCCAGTGCAGTTCCACCGCTACAGCCCTCAGTCGCACCGCCGCTTCCTAGCCGCCCCCTATACCGGCACCGGCTACCTGCCCACGGTGATCCGCCCCCCGGGCCCCGAGTACGGCCTGCCTCTGGTCGGACACCCTCACGACCTGTACCCGGGGACCACCACCGGGGGCGTCTGCCCTGAGAAGGCCCCGGCTTCCTCTCCCGGGTCAGGCTCTGGCTCGGACAAGACGTCGTACTCGGAATAGACTCCCTCCCCGCCCCGCCGTGTTCCTTCTCCTGGGAAACCCCCTGCAACGCGCATGGATACTTTGGTCCCCGCTGTGCCTCACCCCCTCCACAAAGCCTCGTCCTAACATCTTACCAGGGGCGTGGTGCCCTAGTGACTATTAATTGTGGGGGCTCGAGGGGCAAAGACCCTCATTCTCTGAAGTCAAGAGTTTTCTTAGTGTTCAGTGATTATTTTACAGATCGATCTCTGGTAAACATAAGGTTTACTAAAATTATTAATAAACACTCTATTAATTAGGCTTTATTAACGGACAAATATCCACGCTGAGCAATAGGGCCTATAATAATTAGTTTAATGAACTAATTAGCAGAGTAAAAGAACCTCAGAAACTGGGTCTCATGAAACAAACATCCTGGTGTCGACAGTCCTACGTGAGCGAACAAATGAGTGTGTTGCATATCACGTGGTTTAAACTCAACAAATGTATTTATTGGAGATTGATCCTTCGAATCCTTTAGTCCATGACTCTTCCAGTTACTTAGATCCTCCAGTCACTTAGCTCCTCCAGTCCTTTGAATCCTCCAGTATCTCGACAAATTTCAGTACCTTGATTCATCCAGTCCCTTGAATCCTCCAGTTCCTCTATTCTTCCAGTCCTTCGAAATATTCCAGTCCCTCAAATCCTCCAGTCTCTTGAATCATCCAGTCCCTCAAATCCTCCAGTCCCTTGAATCTTCCAATCCCTTAAATTCTACACTCCCTTGAATCCTTCAGTCCTACGAATCCTTTAGGTTATTGGGCATTCGAAAATAATTTAGATTTGGGGTTTGAAAATTATATACATATATATATTTAGATTTTAGATCTGAGTTTCTTTTATAAATAATATGGTACTTACTAGTGGCTTAGTCCAAACTCTTTATAGGATGAACCAACAACCAGACCCTGTACCACTAAATTATAAATCTTACCAACGTGAGAAAGTCAAAGATCTTACGCTTGTCATGTTTTATTAGATTTAAATTGGGCATTTGTAAGTAAAAAGGAAGAATTTGAGATTAGAATCCGAGTAAAAGTAATTCCGACCTATCTCTAGTATTTATACTATCAAGGGCGTAGAAATATGGGGTTCCAGACCCCCTGGGATCAACTGAACCCCCCTGGGATTAATTGGACCCCCCTGGAATTTGTTGGACGCCCCCCTTAATGGGAGATTCACAACTACATATAAAAACCTAAGGTTTAAGTTTTTTTTTACCCTTAATACAGTTTTAATGGTGTATTTCATCAACCAAATATTAGTTAATGAACATTTTAATATTCACCTTCAAGAAACACCTTGTAAAACTTACGATTGTAAAATTAGCTTTGTCAAAATTTCAAAATATTGTACTTCATTTATCATATATTCATAGAGTTTTGAAAAATAAAGGGAGTTCCTCGGATTGAGCCGAGTAAGTGGGGTCCGAAAAAACGAGGCAGACATTTTTGCTATCACCTGTAAGATCCCACTTGAGGAATCCCCCTAAGAAGAGAACAACAGAACAACTGTCAGAAGTGGAGCTGGTAGCTTTTGTAGGTAGGTTTGAGACCCTTCTCCCACCCATCATATCAACATACATACTTACTCGAAACATTATTTGCTAACTATGAAATGTTTGAAAGAAAAGGCATAGTAGGGGGGAAGGGATCCGGAACCCCTAGAATTTGTTAACGGGGGACCCCCCCCTCCCCCCCTAGAAAATGAGATTTCTACGCCCATGTATACTATACACTATTTGTGTTTAAAGTTTTTGATCAATGTTTTCGAATCAAATACACTCGAAATATCGGGAAAATTCGGAGTTTTATGAGCCAAGCGTTAATTTATGTATCGGATACATAATTATTGTTAATGGCAGATGGATATGAAAGCTAATATTTTGCTCATTTTGGAGAGTAAAAATGTGTTCATGGTGGCATCCTTATAATATTACTAGCTAGTTTCTGTAATAATTTGAAAACAAGTTCATGTTTCGGTTTCAACTGTGATATGTGGAATAAGTGTTTCATTTTGTAGATTTGAAAATTGTTCTAGTAATTATTATCACAGGCTCATTAGTCTGTTGCTAACATCATTCTTAAAGGATAGATTTGTATTTTATTGGATATAGGTTAATTATAAAAAGGTTTTGGTGTTAAACATAGTTTGAAAAGTTGAGTTAATATTCTGTGTCGAATTTATTGCCATTAAATTATTTTTGGTTTGGTCAGTATTATGTTTTTTTGGTCTTCTGTACTAGTGAGGTTAATACAATGTATTTTATAAATTAAATATATAGGCCTATATATAAATAGTACAGTTACATTTTAGTACTTTTTGTTTTGGTCATACCAGTATTTAACTATGTAAGTGTAACATATGAAACCAACTTCGAAATACATCATTAAATTAATTAAAGAATTCTTTAGCTCAACATAAAAATATTGAATTTTCTAAGTAAATCCTTAAATTTATAAAAAAATAAATCTAAATTATTATTATTAGCACCACGTCTTACTACCCGTTCGGGTTATACGCACTTACGCTAATGTGTAATGGTAGGGTAATTGTGAGATGAAATGGAGGACCTACAGTTTAACGGGGAATCCGAACCACGGTGGCACTCCACACATTCACAAGATGTCTTGTCAGAGGTAAAGGAAGGGTTTGGTAATCAGATAAATCTGTGCAAATAAATCTAAAACATTTTACAATTATGTTGAACACCAATATTTTACAAAATTATGTAACAGTTTTGTATCTATATTTCTGTGGTAATATGGTCATAGATAGTCCTATAAGCAATTATATTGAAATTGCAACTCTATGCCATGTAATGTAAGATTATTTCAACACACTTGAGGTGTCAAATAATGCTTTACAAGCGCTACATTATATAAAATGAAACTACAAGATAATTTGAGAAATTATGTTACTTTTATATTAAATTTATTAAATATGCTCAAAAATATTGATGCGAATCGCAAGAAACCAAAAATCCAAAACATATAATTATATATTTAAGATATGAATAATAGTGAACAATTTTCCATAAACTAAAAACTAAGATAATACTTCCTAATTTGTTAATACTCAAATAATTGGAGGAGATAATAATTTCAATTGCAAGTAAACACTAAAACACTAATATGCATACCCCGATTTGTATAAGGAGCCCACTTTTAAACAATAACATTGATTTAAAGTTAAATTTGGAATTCTAGAAATATGTTTCATTAAATTTAATAATTATTATTAAGTTCACCTAAAAATTGATCAAAGTAATTAAATAATACTACTTATGGAATACTGTATAATTTACCTTTAAAACATAATCAATCAAACGGACAAAGGATATATAAACAATTGTAATAATTTGTCCCTGCCATTGTGACAAACATGCGTTTCCAGTTTTACTATGAGAATCAAACCGTTTCTTTGGGCACTAAAGCCCACAAGCTCATCAGTAAGAAACCGTACCCAGGTGTTGTTAAACATAGGCCTAGAATAAACTTATTATTTGTGCTGGGACATAATCCAAAACAAAGATATAAATTTAAATGTAAATAAGTAATAATAATAAATACAAATTTTCTGGAAGATCAACATTTTTTCTTCTTTCAAATAAATACATATTGTTTTTAATACCTGTGTAAAACGTGATGTATAACCACAGGACCGGTCATGATAACAGAATAAAATTAAATCCAGAGAAAAATGACAGCTTGTATATAGGATCACGTGGTTCAGGTTGTGATTATTTACCTAATTGAATTTTAAATTACTATTATAACAAAAAGAATAGCATTAACTCACATCAAAAGAGCGTCAAAATTGATTCAAACAGTACTGTCTCTAATCATAAGCCTATTTAATGTGTATAAAATGTCCAAATGTAAAATATATATTTAATATTTAGATGGAATCGAGGAGTTTCCTAAGTTTGATGTGTCATCGGACCCGTTTTAGTGTCCAAATAACTCCAGGTAATTAAATCTTCCCGCCTGTATGATATTATTGTGTGTAATATTTGAACATGGAATCATTTAGACGAATACATCCCACGACCATAGACACGGACAAAAGCTGGTATATATATATATATATATTGATCTCGATGACGAAAAGGGGGTGCAGTTTATTTGACAAGCATTGTGTGCTGTTGGTAAAATATTTGATACATGGTATTGTAATGGTGACTAGTGGCGCAATGTGTACAAACTGTGGTTACTATAGATCGATATGACGCATTGTGCGGGTATAGGACGGATCACGCACTAAATATAGTGTTTCCATTGTAATACACCAAAATGAAGCATTACCGTGTATTTAATGTGGAGTCTGACTCAATCGAATGATGATAACTATTAATAATGTTGAAAACATAAAATAAAATTTATTGAGTGTATTATTCATAGTTTTCCTTTTGTTTTATTGCTCAATGTATTCAGTTCGATGGTTTGTAGAGGGACGGGGTGAGTGAGTGTGTTTATTACCGTCTGTTGTTATTTGGCGGGCCAGGCCCGATCTCAACCGAAACACAATGGATATAGAAATGTGATGTTTTTATTGTTTAAATAAAATAATTGTTTTGAATGTATTGGTTTTTTTTTGTTGTTTAAATATTGAATCTACGATTTATTTCCACCGACAAATTTAAAACAGAGCTAAAGGTTGATTATTTATTAAATTTGTAACTTTTGAATGGTTACTGTATGATTGTGATTGGATGTGGTAGAAAAACTAATCATGTCACATATCACATGTAACACGTGTGACGTAGTTTTTGTTATAGGTTTGGTAGTAAGTTTACATAAGGTGACACAAAATAAAACAATTTACTGGCGATGGGGATATGTGCATTTAAATTTAATTGAACTTTAATAAGATATTAAAGCTATTAAATTAAAATTGGTATATCTAATTCGGAAATAATGTGATTTTGATGCTTCATTGTCTACATTTTACAATTATATGCATATTTAAACAAAAACAAGATTTATAGATAGCATTTAGATAAATTCAATTATAGTTTAGCTAATAATAAAATAAAATGAGAGAAGAATATTGTCGTTTGGAACGTTGAAATCAATATTACGTTCTTTGGAGGTTATAGACCCTGCTTCTCACATTCAAAACTGCGTTGATGATTTAACAAACTCCACACGCTTTCAATTTTACACGCCACATTGTTAACTAATACAAACTCAAGTACCACAGAGTATCACTATTAAGATTAAGAGCCATATAGTACCATCCTGTAGTTAAAGTACCACACGGTACCACCCTGTAGTTGAAGCACCACACAGTACCACCCTGTAGGTGAAGTACTACACAGTACCATCCTGTAGTTTAAGTACCACACAGTACCACCCTGTAGTTGAATCACCACACAGCACCACCCTGTAGTTGAAGAACCACACAGCACCACCCTGTAGTTGAAGTACCACACAGTACCACCCTGTAGTTGAAGCACCACACAGCACCACCCTGTAACTGAAGCCCCACACAGTACCACTGTGTAGTTGAAGCCCCTCACAGTACCGCCCTGTAGTTGAAGCACCACCCTGTAGTTGAAGCACCACACAGTACCACCCTGTAGTTGAAGCATCACACAGCACCACCCTGTAGTTGAAGCACCACACAGTACCATCCTGTAGTTGAAGCACCACACAGTACCACCCTGTAGTTGAAGCACCACACAGTACCACCCTGTAGTTGAAGCACCATACAATACCACCCTGTAGTTGAAGCACCACACAGCACCACCCTGTAGTTGAAGCACCACACAGCACCACCCTGTAGTTGAAGCACCACACAGCACCACCCTGTAGTTGAAGCACCACACAGCACCACCCTGTAGTTGAAGCACCACACAGCACCACCCTGTAGTTGAAGCACCACACAGCACCACCCTGTAGTTGAAGCACCACACAGCACCACCCTGTAGTTGAAGCACCACACAGCACCACCCTGTAGTTGAAGCACCACACAGCACCACCCTGTAGTTGAAGCACCACACAGCACCACCCTGTAGTTGAAGCACCACACAGCACCACCCTGTAGTTGAAGCACCACACAGCACCACCCTGTAGTTGAAGCACCACACAGCACCACCCTGTAGTTGAAGCACCACACAGCACCACCCTGTAGTTGAAGCACCACACAGCACCACCCTGTAGTTGAAGCACCACACAGCACCACCCTGTAGTTGAAGCACCACACAGCACCACCCTGTAGTTGAAGCACCACACAGCACCACCCTGTAGTTGAAGCACCACACAGCACCACCCTGTAGTTGAAGCACCACACAGCACCACCCTGTAGTTGAAGCACCACACAGCACCACCCTGTAGTTGAAGCACCACACAGCACCACCCTGTAGTTGAAGCACCACACAGCACCACCCTGTAGTTGAAGCACCACACAGCACCACCCTGTAGTTGAAGCACCACACAGCACCACCCTGTAGTTGAAGCACCACACAGCACCACCCTGTAGTTGAAGCACCACACAGCACCACCCTGTAGTTGAAGCACCACACAGCACCACCCTGTAGTTGAAGCACCACACAGCACCACCCTGTAGTTGAAGCCCCACACAGCACCACCCTGTAGTTGAAGCACCATAGAGAATCATCTACAGCCCCTATGTTCCTGTTGCACCTGAGAAGATAACAATACTCTTCAGTTCTTCAAAAGGTTTCATCTCCATGGAGTGGATATTGTAACCAATTGTTGACTCAGCAAATTAAAAACTTCCCCTTCCCTTTTTGCTTGGCTACTCTCCCTTCTTGTGCTTATTCCCTGACAACCCCCCTGTTACCCTCAAGTGGGAGGGAGAAGGGAGCTTACCCTTGTAAGCTCCAACATCCACAGAGGTCAATGGATCAGCTGCGTAAGATCACATTAAGAGAACGTGAGTAAAGTTAAGTATTTTTGTCAATTTTATAACAAAATAGGCCTTCTTTTCTGGCCAAAATAAATGTAATATCTCTTCATTAGATACGTTTATTTTAATCTCATGAATATTTTAATATAAACCGTTGTTATTAACTCTTGAGTAGTACAAATTGATATGTGAGGGTAATCCACAGGATCAATCCTGATAGCGGAATTAAGTCCAGTTTGTGTTACACGGGAATTGATATTGCTAAATGTATGGGCAAGGCTGTAGCCAGTCAATAACTTCAAGGGGGGAGGGGGGGGGGTGAACACATCCCCCAATTGCTGTATACTAGAAAAAATTATCAATGATAAACAGTTCTAGAGGCTATCTGAAGTGTTTTTATGGCTACATAACCCCCTAACTGCTGAAGGCTGGAAAAAATCCTAAATATTAAACACTTCTAAAAGCTCTCTGAAGTGTTTTTATGGCAACATAATACCATAACTGCTGAAGGCTAGAAAAAATCCTAAATATTAAACACTTCTAAAAGCTCTCTGAAGTGCTTTTTATGGTAACACAGCCCCCTAACTGCCAAAGGCTCTGAAAGATTATAAATATTAAACACCTCTAGAGGATATCTGAAGTGTTTTTTTTCATTACAATCTAACACGATAACTGCCGAAAGCTAGAATATTAAACACCTTTAGAAGCTAACTGAAGTATTATTAATTACAGCAACCCAACCCCATAATTACAAGAGGCTGGTACAGATTCTAAATATTAAACACTTCTAAAAGCTATCTGAAGTGTTTTTATGGTAACACAGCCCCCTAATTTGTACTTATGCCTTAATTTTGATATGGTTTGAACCATAAATAAAGCCACATATATTTTGTTCATTAAATTTGGGGGGGGGGGGGTTGAAACCCCCCTGACTAAGGCCTTGTGTATGGCAGTACTGTCAGTCACGAGTCACCGTGGACTGTGATTGTATATTCCATTCACGGTAGGAATTACTCTCTGAAAGGTCTTTTTTCCTACCAATATCCTACTATATAATAGATTTCTGGTAGGGAAAAAGGCCTTTCAGAAACCAATTCCTACGCTGAACAGACTTTAGATATCTCTGAGCGGCCGATACTTTCACCAGCTACCACACTTGGATACAATACACCCATAACTAGTGAAAAATGGCTCTGGATACGAGACGCACAAGGATTGCTCAGTGGGAGAGCGTTGCCGTGGAAAGTCAAAGGTTCTGGGTTCGATTACCGTGTCCAGGTTTTCATTTTTCACTTAATTCAACAGTTATTGATACCAACTTCAGTGGCCGCGTCGTCTAACGCGCTACTTTTGCTGTATACTAGATTGCCGATGACGGGGAGATCAAGGTCCTAATCTAGATCGGGAGTACCGAGGTTTTATTTTCTTAAATGGTTTTCCACCCTCTCTCCACACCTCCTCTAATTATAAACTTCCTAATCCCTAAAGCCATTAGCGTAATTGGTCCATAAGCATATAACCCGAACGGATATTAAGACGTTCTGCTAAAGAAAATTGTTATTGCTACATGCTATGGGCATAGACATTAATTTTACATACATAGATACAAAAGGACAATACTGCACAAGGCAAAGCTATTTGCGTTCTTTAACATCAAGATTAACTTCAATTGCATATATTTTTTCGGGGATGTCAAACTATATTCCTCGTTCCCTCGAATGGTATCGAAATGGCCGAGAATCGATCTTAATATAACAATTTTTTATACCTCTACTATTAATACTAAGCTCTTAAATCCAAACGGTAGAATTCAGAATTATATTGTTTTTCATCGCCTCCCTAGTTTATTTGCCGCTCTATTTAGGGCCGACAAATAATTGTGAGTGTGCTCAACATGGCTTTTGTGTTATAGTCATCTTACACTTTCTTTTACTATTCACACATTTTTATTTCATATTGTATTTTAGCTAATACACGACATTACATTAGAGTATTATTCTTAGGTGTACTGTCTTAAAACAGATCCATTCCTTTTGTCGGTGATTTTAGACCACCAATGTGTCATATCCTCTGTCTCCTCCTTCAGCTCTCAGAATTTTCCTTTTTCCCTCAACCTTTCCTTCTTTGACGTCATGCAGAAGACAGTTCCTCCTAAGAATGTATTCGATCCAGTTTGCTTTCTACCTAAACATCACATTAAAAATAGTTCTCTTCTCACTCACTCTTCTTTGGACTTGTTCATTTGTTACCATGTTTGTTCAAATTTTCTCAAGTTTTCTCCAGCACCACAATTCAAAGTTCTCCAAGTATATATTTTTCATTTTATTGAGAGTATTAGTTTCTGCTTCATGCAGCGCGATGCTCCAAACACAACATTTTATCAGTTTCTTACTCAATTATAAACTCAACTTGCCGGTCAGAAGTAACCTCTTCTTGTTGAAAGTTTCCTTGGCCATGCCGATCCTCGACCAATTTTCCTTAGTGGAGTAGGTATCCTTTGTAAGCAGTCTTCACAGGTACTTGAACTGCCAATTGCTTCCCAACTAATGGTTTCCAATTTTGATTTTCAGCTTCTCTTGATTATTTGAAATACTTATAACATTTGAATTCTCAGTGTTGATTTTCATGCCATATCTTCTCCTTATCTCCACCAGCGGGTCCATCATTTCCTACAACTCTTCTTCAGTTTTGGCTGGCAATGTTAGATCATCTGCGTATTTTTTTGTGTTGATGATGCACCCTATCCTGAAAGTAAGTGCCACGTTCCTCCAGGGCTTCCCTGACCAGCCACTCTCCATTCAATTTGAACAGACTGGGTGGTAAACAGCATCCCTGTCTCACTCCCCTTCCTATCTCTACACTGTTAGTCTCTCCATCGTTCATCCTCACCTTCACTTGCTGTCCCAGGTACAGGTTTGCAATCAGTCTTCTTTCTCTCCAGTTGATGCCAATATTATTGAGTATTTCCATCAGTTTCTTACACTTCACTCTATCTCATGCTTTTTGCCAGTTGATGAAACCAATGTATACCTCTTCCTTGACTTTCAACCATATATCTGAAATTATTCCTGCATCCCGATGGTATCTCTGGTTTCTTTTTCTTTTCTGAATCCAAATTGTTATTATGGTATATAAATACACAAATGACATAAATCTGAGACAGAAGGCTTGGAACAAATAATAAAATCGTAAATGTTAAGGAAGCCAGAAAAGAAAAATCACGCCTTAATTGAATCAGAATTGATAAAAACAGGAACCATGACACCCCTGATTTTTAATAGGCATTTAGAATCTATCTACCATAGGAGAGGTGGTACTCACGCGACAGTTAGCAGAAGAGTTTTATTTCAAACACTGGTTGAAAGCTACAAATATGGAAATAGTTTTTATTTTCTTAGTAATACTAGATTATCAAAGGTGTTAACAAACACTTCTAATAATATTTCCCTTAAGATTACTGTAAGTTTTTTGTAGCTTATAGAAAGAAAATATTAATAAGACTTTTGTTTTTGTTTCACGGTTGTGTGCCGTCTACGTCACACCGGGTCGTTTGGTTGGAAGGTGTGCCGCTAGACGGCACGGCTCTCACTCTGAGGAGAGGTCAGGGAGTAAAAGATTGGGCAGTGAAGCCGAAGTTGAGGAAGAGAACGGACGTAAAAATGTGAAGTAAAGGACTGTCCGAGATAGAGGGTTAGATGGAGGTATCTGTTGAGGGGAAACGTGTATGTCCGACCTCGAGAGGGAGGAGTAATAAAAATAACTGTGAAACAGAATGGTGTTGTTTATCTTTTGTTTGGTCAAAGAGTGAGACGTTCCTGGACGCTAAAGAATATTGTAAAAACCAACATTTTGGGCACTGACGCATCGGCATTTGGGGTATCGGGGAAATGTAACCATTGGTATAATAAGAAAAGGGTACAGTTGTGGCAACAAGATATATTATGATATATTAAGTGATAAATTAAAAAGTATTTTATTCACAGTTTTATCTTGTTATACCTAGCCACAAAAATAAATAAATGTTTTTTATAACTTAAAGAAAGGGTGTTGTATTAGTTTCAAAACAAAACGTTTTTATTTACTAAACACATGCGCACAAACACTACCGTAAACAGCTTGCATGACGTCATGGTCGTCTAATATGGTTTGGTTTGTCATCTTAATTTATGAAAAGAAGGCAGCATTTTAAACATTTATCGTTTGTAAAGCATTATTAAGTGAGTCACAAAAAAGAAAAAAAGAAACATACAAAAGGTTATATTCACAAGTTTGTGTTCCAATAATGTAAAAACGGCTAAAAAAATAGAATTGTTTGTTGAGAAAGTTTTGACACTCAAAAGTAATAGCAGCTCAACTCATGGTCTTCAATACCGTATTGTTTGAAGAATGTGTACATAATAGTAGAGCTTGTAACTCTGCTAGCTGTCAGCTACCATCACTCCAGTGGTGAATGGTGTAAAGGACTTTTATGCCTGCACTGTTGGCTGCTGGGAAAGTCACGGGGAAAAGCCTCTCTGTTTATAGACCAAGACGCTACTGCCCTCTATGACAACTTTCACGAAGGTCGGTCAAGATAGTGGGAGTTCAACGGACTTTTGCCAACTTCCCCATCTCCCTTATCCCTCCCCCACCCCCTGGCCCCAATCAGCCTGGAGCGTGGATCGGGAAAAGGCGGTCGAGAATGTACACCACAAGTTTCTTTCCTCAGGGATATCCAGTTCCTACTGGGTTTTATTGTATACAGTAATTTATATTTCTTTGGTTATTACAAAGTGAATTCGGTGTGAGTTCTAGTTAAGAGGAATATAAATATAAACACAGTGTTACCTGCCAGCGGCAACTTAGTCTCGTAACGCTAAATTGGCGAGGGTCATTGTTACCAATAGAGGAGAGGTGGACCCACGTGTGTGTGTGTGCTACAACCAACCGCGTGCAGAATTAGCACAAATACACGCCTGATGGAGCCCAGCATCACCCCGGAGTAAATAACCATTGTATAGTGTTTCTCCGATATACACACGAGAGGATATCTTGATTATTTTAATAATCTATCGTGTCCGAATGTTCCCTGTGAGCTCAAAGTGGCACAATGCAAGACACGTGCTATATATCACGGTCAGAGGATGCCAGGTTTTGGAGTTCCTTGGCAATTCTACCCGTGCAGTTGATGTGACGGTGACTTGTTAAGTTTAAGAATTATTTTGCTAATACTTATACCAGTGGGAGAATCTATGGGGGACAGAAGCTGGCCTCTTTGTGAGTGTCGGTAGAGAAGTGTACCCCAAGTATCCAATGACCACATTTCGACAGAAGTAGGAGGGCGATGGTGACAACATCCAGCTACCCCTCATCTCCCTCTCTCTGCCAACTGTCAAGTTCGGGGGTGTTGTGTCCCCAAAGTATTTGGGGCCGGCCTACTCAGATCCATCTACCTGGGAGTCACGATAAGAGGAGATGATTTCGTCCACCACAAGTGAATCTAGCTGAGAACAAACTGAAGGTAATTTAGAATTAGTCGGAGAACAGTGACGTAGTGTTTTAGGTGTCAACAATAATCTTGATTTAGTTGAGGAAAAATTCCATGACTGGAGAATGAAAAACTCTCGATGATAGCTGTCAGTTACCACCACTCTTATCGTAGATGGACTCTAGATCTTAGTCATTTCAGAATAATTTTTAACTGGGTTTCAAGATAAACTTGAGCAGTTGAACTCGTTTTACTGAGGCACATAAGCAAGAATAATGCTCTGAGTGATTAGAACACACCTAGAGCAACTGAACTTAAGTGTAGTTGAATGGATGTGCGATTAGTATAAAGTACATCTAAAGAAACTACGCTGAAGTATAGTTGTATGGGTGTGCGTTGAGTATAGAGTACATCTAGAGGAACTATCTGAAGTATAGTTGTATGGGTGTTTGATGAGTATAGAGTACATCTAGAGGAACTATCTGAAGTGTTCTGTTCCAGTTGCGCACAATGCAGGGGACCTGAAGCAACGGGGTTCTGGAATACTATTTTCACACAAAATAATTAATTTAACTAAGATATTTTATCAAGATGGTAGTAAGCTATGTACTGTTCAATACATTATAAAATGTTTTCTTCAATTATTAAACTACATACTCACATCACTTGGATACAAATTCCTAGCCTTCACTGTGGCGAATTTATCATAAATATCCTCAAAACTTATCTTCTTCATAAAGTCAAGTTCATTGCTCAAATTTAGTAAGTAGCTTAGTCTATTCTCGTAATTGGCTGACCACAAAGCAGTTTTTAATCAGAGCTAGTATACTTAAACATGTTCCCCGACACTACTGGGACCAGGAACACTATTAGGAATATTAAACAAATGCTAATTTGTGGAAAAAAACTATTTCAAAACCCCCCTGAAGTAAATAACTATACATTACAAGTGCAGAACTCCCATTTCCATATTTTGTAGAAAAGTCTAATTTATTCTGTAAGGTCGTCTTTTCGAAGATCCTTAGAATATGCTGCCTTCAAAGCTTCAGCATGGGTAACTAGCTATAGCTGAGGTGTCCACATTATCGGCTAAGTTCAAAAGAGGCGAGAAAAATACTGATAGCTCTGGCATTCTTTCAGACAGGTTGTGTAATTCAGAGAAGAGTAAATCAATGAATAGGCATCTGCACTTTGAATCAAAACTCTGGAGAATAAAAAAATGGAGATAGCATTTCCTCTGTCATCATGGAATCTTCGTCTCCTATGAATTCTTGGATTTTCTTCCATTCTGGTTTCCCTCCGAAGTGCCAAGTGACTTTTTTTGCTTCCATAAGCAGACTTGGTCAGAATTCTTTCAAGAACTGAATCTCCTCTATTAGTCATTTCACGTTTTGTGTTCCTTCTTCCATTGTTAGCTTAGAATTTTGAAGGACTTTGTTTCTATCATCAATGCACTGCAACACCTTGTACCATATTATAGTGATAAAGGTGAATTCAAATGACTGCAGTCATCCATTTAGATATTCGATACGTCTTCTTGGCTCTCCGGTGGCAAGGAACGCTCCTATACAAGAATCTACCTCACCTCAGTGATTTTCTGTCAGACGACGAGGAGCGTCAACCCTCTCACTCTACCTAGTTTTTTGACACAGACTGAAGAGAGAGATTTGCTCTATTTGGTATAATTTTCTATCTTGAGGGATTAACAGAGAATACATTGTATAGTTTCTGGACATTGCCGAAGTAGGTTTTCACCTCTACACTTGTTTCCATAGCATGGGCAACGTACTGTATGTACATGCACTGCTTGAGGATTTCCCTAAACTAATGCTATAAGATGTTAGAAGTTTCTTTGCCTCCAAACGGTGCCCCTCCCTTCCGTTCCTCTTAATTTAGTCCTGGCTACGGTCTTGTGTTTGGAGAAAACTTGTATGTCTACTAACCTTATTACACTTCCCCTGGTTTTCCCAACAATTTAATAATCACACAGCATAAAAATGAAACAATTATAGTTGCATGAACAAGCCTCGCTACAGTAGCCCCATGGCTTCTTTGGTGCTGACTGACAGCTCACAGCTGACAACTGACAGATTAAAAAAAGTTACCAGACCAAATTATGTATCCCTACGCCGAACCATATGATCTGCAAAAACATGTGTTAAGCAGCTGTCACTTCTGACAGTCAAAATTTAGTTATATACCTAAATGTTGACTGTCAGAAGTCAGCTGTGAGCTGTCAGTCAGCACCAAAGAAGCCATGGGGCTACTGTACCTGGCACACAACACAGCACTATCTTATTGTGCTGTGAGCAGCTCTTTTCCGCAAACACTGTCACAACCATTCCACTAGCCCTATCTCCCCCAGTACCTCTTACGTAGTACCTGAAATAAAAAATAGCACGCATTTAGAGTTTAGTTTTCCCTTCCTCTTTAAATGCAACCACCAACAAGTGCTAGGTGGTACCTTACCAATAAAGCCTCTGTTTTTGGGTTAATGTAATAAGATATTTATTTAGGGTTAGGAAAGTAGTAAAGTAATAAAACAAATGCTTCTACTGATCTAAAGGAAACAATATTTGGGTGATTGGTGGGTGGTGGTGTGGGAAACAAGTGGGGGGGGGGGGGG
>CABEEJ010004484.1:49493-63458 GCA_901482245.1 Timema douglasi
GGGGGGGGGGGGGGGGTCTGGGTTTTCCTACACCCCCCCTCCTCTGGGCGGCCCTGGGTGTGCAATGATAATAAAGCACACATAGGGGAATTATTTTGAGGTGTAATGTTAGGGATATGCAGCATTAAGTAGTTACCATAAATATTTATTTAAATTAATTTCTATGTTTATGATAATAAAATCACTCGATTAATATTTGAGTAAACACATATCTTTGTTCTAATTACTTCAATGAGAAAATAATTTAGATGTAGGCCTATAGATAAGTCACTATTCTAATTACTGGTATAAGTCACATACAAAAAAAACAACACAACACAACATAAAGACCCATTATCCGAATTATGAATCGTGAGTTGAACATTCATGGGAAAATTTTAACCTAGTCTGAGGTGTGTAAATCTTCGAACATTCGTCAACTTTAAGTTTCATTAGAAAATAATATTGTGGACTCCACAAATTCGAAACTTTGCCATTAAAAATATTCAAAACGTAAATATACATTATGTTCAATTTTTGCCATTTTTTCCCCTGTTATCTATGTTACGAATTAATAAGCACATGGCAAAATTATAAAACATACAATAACATAATTATTTATCAACTTAGAACAGAAAATGTTAATCATGTTTTAAATATAACATTTTGTAAACTATATTTAATATTTCCAGTTATAAAACTAATCCATCCAACCAATAATATTTTATTACAACGTTAATAATTTTTTTTTAAATATTCGAACTTCATTCAACGTAGGGAAGTTTTCATATTATTTGATTTCTAATAGAAAAAGTGGACTACACACCTGCCTAGCTGTGACATAGCCCCATCTTGCAGTAATCTCTCAGATTCTTGTAACTTTATATCTGTTCACATTGACGAAGAACGAGACAGCCCCTATTCCCCCCTCCCCCCCTTTTTTTTTCATCACCTTGTTCTGGAAACAGTCTGTGTCAACAGAGTAAGACAACCTTGAGCTTCAACATACTCGCAGGTGAAAACGGGCAATAAATTTGATTGCAAATCTGACACCTTAAGTCCCGTGGCCACTGGTACGAGGAACTCGGATAAAGAAATATACATTCTTGATAAGTGTGTCTGAACGCTTTGGTTTTTTAAAGTAGTTTTATTTTTTATTTTAAATCTTGATACCTACCTCGGAGTGAAATCCAAGCTTGATGTTCTTGGTGATTTCCTGTTGTGTTCCAAGTTAGGTCAAATTCATAGTTCATAAGCTATAGCTTTTAAAATAAAGTCCCGTCTACATACTCCGTAGTCCGTAGGAAGAGATTGACCTCAGTAATAGATTTCTCTGACTACATACTCCGTAGTCCGTAGTCCGTGAGAAGAGAATGACCCCACAGTAATATATTGCTCTATTCACTCCGTATCCTTAATGTCCTTTGCACTTAGTAAAAATTGGATCAACTCTCTAACTTTCTTAAATGATATCGTTACGGATGAAAAATTGAATCAAAATGAAGCAACCGCCATTTTTTAAAAGTATCCTATTATAGTCAGAATTTACAGAAACTTTTAAAATAATAGAGATATTGTTTTTTTTTATGTAAACACACAAAATAAAATTTTAAATTATGAAAATGTTGATTGTGTCTATAGATTTTGCTAAAATTCTTTTATTTTCACGAATTTTACAGTACAAAGTACTGTATTATACTTTCTCCTTGGTTGACACAATCTACCGTGATTAAGGACACGTAGTGGATGCACAAAATTAAAAATAATAAATACTTAAGGACTATAAGGATACGAAGCTTATGGAGTTTGTTGGAGAGACTTCAGAAATGTATCTTTATTCTTGCATTCGACCAACTTCTTGTTTAATATTTTGCCTTTTAATACAATTTTAAACCAAAGAAATGGGAAACATAGTCATTGATATCCTCATGAAAACACAAACGATCTCTAGGTTTCTCAATGACCGTCAACTATAATTATATAGCTATATTATATTTCCAATAAAAGCTAATAGAATTTGAGTATCATAATCTTTTTATTTACTAGGGGAAAATGATAAATATTTATCTGCCACTATGAAGGCTAATGATTCTCTTGAAATATATTTAATATTTAAATGTAGGCAGTTTCAATCAAAGGCACAAGAAGTAAAATATGAGATTGGTATCAATGAGAGCTTGGAAGGAAGATGGAAACCCGACTAAAATAATAATTTGTCTCAGTGTCCATATAACAACTGAATATCAAGTTGTGATGAAACTCATGAAACCATTTCGGCTGTAGTCCTAGGTACAAATAGACAGAGGGATAGACAGAGGGACAGACAGACTGAGAGATAAACAGACACAAGGACAGACAGATTGAGGGATAGACAGACAAAGGGATAGACAGACAGAGGGACAGACAGACAGAGGGACAGAGAGAGGGATAGGCAGACTGAGGGACAGAGAGAGGGATAGACAGACTGAGGGATAGACAGACTGAGGGACAGACAGACAGAGGGACAGAGAGAGGGATAAACAGACAGAGTGACAGAGAGAGGGATAAACAGACAGAGGGACAGACAGATAGAGGGACAGACACAGGGACAGACAGACACAGGGACAGAGAGAGGGATATACATACTGAGGGACAGACAGATAGAGGGGCAGACTGGCAGAATTGTGGAGTCCAATTTTATTTGAGCTCGAGGGCAGATGAAACTTTAAGATTCATCCAAATTTCGAGTCGAATATATTCATCATTGCAAAACTTTCTCAACATAACAAAGTAAAAAACAAAACCTTTCAATTCTCACGGTGGGGATAGAACCCTGGCCTCTCGTAGTCAGTGTCAAGAGCATCGAAAACTGCCCACCTGACGGTGACACCCGCACATTTTAATCACCCTTCCATCTCTAAAAGTAGGACTCCGAGCATTAGAACGTTCTCCGGGTCACTCGAGAGAGGGACTTTAGTCGTTCAAGGACGGGAGGTCCCAACTCTCGGGAATGTCTCTATGAAGACGACATTCTCATTACTTTGGTACGAACGTCCCAGTCGGAATATATTACCTCAGGGGGAAGGGAGGGAAATGAATTAGTGGAATAATGTACAGTTAATTAGATGAATTATTCAAACGAGCGACCCCTCAAGTTGTTCTCAATGGTCTGGGGGTGTGAAGATGTCCACGAGCAGGGTGTAATTGGAAACATGGCTACCTCCCCCCACCCCTTTACCTCATCTCTAACTGTTGGCTTGTAACCCACTCGACCTCGATAGCTAAGGGTGCAAAGGAGGGGGGTGAACCTCGACTCACCGCAAGACATATTGATCTGACAGTTCTATTTAGTGAAGGCATCGCGACGCTTGATGAATTTCTATCCACCTCCTCCTCCACTTTCCTCCTCCCCTTTACTTCGTGTTTATCAAGGAGTCGGTTCTGTCGTTGCGACGTCCGTTTCGTCGGAAACCAATTCTCAGTTTCTCTTGGAAATGATTTTTTTTTTCTATCCATTGGGCGTTTCAATATGAAGAAGTCACGCGCGCTTGGGACTTACGGTTATAATCAAAACAAATGAAGAAACAAGCGCACGTAGTCGTGGTTTTTGCCAACATAAAAAGGACAAAACGTTACTAGACTAAACACCCCCCTTCCCCCACCACACTTAATGAATTTATTACAGAAAAACAAACGTTATGTTTTGATAGCTATGTGAAATTCTTTTCAAATATATATTCTGAACAAAAAAGTTAAAACAATTTTTTAAAATACCAATTTTAAAAAGTAAGTCATCAGTAAATTACTATCAAATATATTTATTTTAAATGAGAATAATTTTTTATTCATCATATAAAACCATCTACAGATACTCATTATAAAGAAAAACGTTATGGCCTGTTTCCACAAATTTCAAATATTCTAAAATTACTAGCCAGTATTTATTAATTTGAGGGCCAAAATATTTCTTTTTAATGCCCTGAGGTAAGCGATCATATGGTGTACAAATATCAAGTTTGAATAAAATTCATTAAATCATTTCGGCTATAGCCCCAGATACCAGCAGATAAATAAAGACACTTGGGTGCAGACATAAATATATGGGTGCAGAGAGATATAGGTGCAGACAGACAGATATGGGTGCAAAGATATATAGACCTATATATATATTGGTGCAGACAGACATATAGATATGGGTGCAGACAGACAGAAAGACATAGGTGCAGACATACATGGGTCTAGACAGAAATACATGGGTGCAGACATAATTGTAAGACCCACTCACTATTTTGGGTTTTGCTAACAGATAAAACATCAAGACCTACTATAATCTCGAGCTAAAAAATGTTTATGATTACAATACATTTTCTGTATGAGAAATTAAAAATATTGTTTAAGAAAAAGCGTTCTACAAGCACTGACGGAGGGGTAGGACGCCCTAGCTCCTCATAGTGACATAATAGTCCAGGGTTTGGATCCTGACTGGAAGTGAAACGTATCTTTGTCAAATGGGGGATATTCCAAGTTGCTAATCGGCCGCACGGAGGTTCTGTGTTTTCTCTAAGATCAAGTTAAGACAATCAGCTAATAAAACGTTCAGACGTTAAATATGTTAAACAATCATATAATAATTATTGACGTCATAATTTCTAGCTTTCTCTATTTCAATTTCTCGGTTCTTGATTCCGAAAATATTTACAATTTCACTCTCCCTACATGCATATCACATCTCACAGTTAACATATTTTATTTCTGTATATATTGTGAGGAAATGTATTTGACAAAAGAAGCCAAAACAATTATTTAGATATTTATATTCATTTTTTAAACCAAAGAAGAAGTTTATTTATCCGGTGGTAGCTCCATTCCTTCTAAATAGGCACCCTACAGGGTCAATAATGTTGATACATAGTATTGATCAATATATTGACCAGATCCGTCAATAACATGAGACACTACACTATCAATATCATTGTCAATATCCGTAAATATAATAAGACACACTATCAATATCATTGTCAATATCCGTAAATATAATGAGACACACTATCAATATTATTGTCAATATCCGTCAATATAATGAGACACTACACTATCAATATTATTGTCGATATCCGTCAATATAATGAGACACTACACTATCAATATCATTGTCGATATCCGTCAATATAATGAGACACTACACTATCAATATTATTGTCGATATCCGTCAATATAATGAGACACTACACTATCAATATTATTGTCAATATCCCCCACCATCTTCTGATATTAACGGTTGGATTTAAAAAAAATGTAGATTTTCGTCAATTCCGAATTCAATCTATCAATATCCTCCCTACCCGCTTCGGTGGCGTAGTTAGCTAACGCGCTAATCGTGTTGAGCTAGAACGTCAAGGACGGAGAGATCGAGGTTCGAATCTCGGTCGGATGAACTTGGGTAGTTTTCCCCAAATGGTTTTCCACTTTCCCTCCACGAAAATGCAGGTTCACTTCTTCTAAATTCGACCTTCCCAATTCATAATCCATTAGCGTAATTAGCACTTAGGCATATAATCCGAACGGATAGTATGACGCGTTGCTAAATTAAAAAAAAATCCACTCTACACGTTAAAGAGTATTATCACGTATTGTGATAAAGTTAGTAATGAACTGCACAAGGTCACTTGGACACAAAGGTTATTGTATACAAATTAAAGATTATATTTACAATTTGACGGCATTAAAATTAATCGGGGGAAAAAAAATGGACACAACGGAATAGTCCCCCACTTCCTGAAATTCGTTGTTAGCTTTTTTCAACTTTCATTTACTGGACAATGAGAACTAAGAATCGATGTATTGACAGTAACAATACTAAGATCGATTCTTCTGTGTCCAGTAAGAATCGAGGAGTGTAGAGGTATCGAGTTGGACTTCCTGATTATGAATATTATACTATGTAGTCACTTATCAATCATTATTCTGAGTAATTTACTCTGTAGTTCACATTTAGTAAAATATCAATCTTTATATCAGGAATTTACTGTTTAGTCAGTCAATAATACATCTTTATTATAATTACTTTACTGTGTAGTCAAATATTTTTACTTATTAGTCGGTAGGTCAGTGGTATGCTTAGCCTAAAAGTCCAGCACTTGAATTCCTGTCCATAAAATGTTTGTAAATATATTTTATAGGATTATCAATGAACGTCTTACGCGCATACAGTTCTCATTTGTTTGGAAAATGTCCCAACAATAGTGATGATAGCTCCCTCCTCCAAAGTCCCAAAGGCAATAATAATGCAGCATCACGCGCTAATGCAGTAGTCCTATGTATCAGAGCTAGAAGGGGTGTGTGGATGGGGAGAGGGGAGGGTTAAGAACCAAGAGAAGGGGGAGGGGGTGACTTACCCTTATACACTCCATTCAATATTGTGTACATTTTAATTAGAAACGCCTGGTACTTGCATGGTATTCTCGCACTTTAATCCCCTGTTCTGTTCACAAGAGGCGGCGACATTGAACCTCGGAGGAACAACCGCTTATATCGCCCCGAGACTCGAGACGGATTTTCTTAAGTTGGGATGGTGGGGATTCAAAGTTAAGGGCAGTAGGCCCATTTTCGCAGTTTTTATAGCTTAACTTTTTTTCTTGTCAAAATAAATAAAATATTCCTGTGTCCTATCAGCAGCTTCCTGTGTTAAATCCTGAAACTCGATCTTATTTATTTGTTTGAGGTCATCCATCAGTTGCAGACGTCTTCTTCCTGGTCCCCTTCTCCTTTCCACCTTGCCTTCTATGACGTCACTCAATACAATATTTCTTCTTCTAATGTAACAGGTCTATATTGACCTGGTGAATGTTTTTATTTTGATTGAATCTTCTTAAAACTTGTTAATTAGTCACTCAATATGTCCATTTAACATCTTTGCTATCTATAATATTACATTAGCACAGAAATAAGTTATTTCGAATATAGAACCAACACCATGCAAACTAACGGAAGCAACTCTCTGATTTGTTGAAACAATCACTTTACATTTAGAAATAGGCCCCTAACGTAATATTATGCAATTATGGTGAAATTCCACAATGGGCTAAGTTACTTATACACAGAACACAACTCGTATACGAACTATTATGAACTGGTACATAAGATAGAATTGCTTCTATTAGTAAGCAATGGTCTTAACGCATTTGTTGACCATTCATTTTTTAATCGTTAATCAAGCTTTATGCTACAATGTGTCCATAAGGTTCTTAATTATTTTTTTAATCAGAAGTAATAAAAAAGCGTGAATATTCATACCTCCTTGTTTCTCTCTGTACACGACTTAGATTCGATTTTCAAATGCAATCCTATCGAATCTGAATCTTGGATGTATTTGAATTTGAAATTTCCAATCAAATTCGAATATTTCTGATATAATATAGATTTTGTAATTTAGAAAAGGATATGAATCTTAACAAAGCTCAAGTTTGAATTCAAAGCAACTATTAACCCAAGCCTGCCTCGTCACTAATCTTTATGTTCCCAATTTCACAGTTTTTATAGAAAACTAATTCTTATAAGAAAAGTAGAAATATTTTAAATTGTTCTATCTTATATTATAAATCAAACAATTTTTTTTAATAATCATAAAAAATTAATTTCCCATTGATTAATAGCCCTTTTGAGGTATTAAAATACGGACTCAATCAAAAGTAGCTTAAGGATTATTAAATGAGCGTACTAGCTTTAAAAAATAATGTATTTTAAATATAATATAAATTTTGAACATTTAAATTTAAGAGCATTCATCATAGCAGGTCCAACTCGACTCCCGACTTGCGCAAGGTATGGAAGTTAAAAGGAACAGAAAACACCTACGATATGCCAGAAATGTCTGCAGTGCATTCGTATTTTAATGATTACTCGACACGTCTTACTACCCGTTCGGGTTATACGCACTTACGCTAATGTGTCATGGTAGGGTGATTGTGAGATGAAATGGAGGACCTACAGTTTAACGTGGGATCCAAACCACGATGGAGACCTGGCACTCCTCACATTCGCAAGTTGTGATTAATACACTTCTTGTCAGAGGTGAAAGAAATTCTAAAATGGTCAAAAATGACCTTTTAAATGCAGTTTGTGTCTGAATATCATTTAATATTTCAACAATGCTCAGTATTAGGAACATCTATTGACTCTTTATCTCCATTAATGTTTAATCAGAAATGACCCACCGGTAATAGTGTTCGTGTTAATATCATTTCAAGCCGACTGTTTCACGGAGTTGATTGGTATGTGATGCACGCTCTAATAAACTTAATTTTAAACACTGTATTTGACTGTAAGAGTCCAGTTGCCACCTCTATTCGCTGTTCTTCATCTAGCCTTGTTTCTTGTCTCTCTACCCCACCACCTACTAACTGTAAGCGTCCAGTTGCCACCTCTATTCGCTGTTCTTCATCTAGCCCTGTTTCTTGTCTCTCTACCCCACCACCTACTAACTGTAAGCGTCCAGTTGCCACCTCTATTCGCTGTGTTTTATCTAGTCTTGTTTCGTGTCTCTCTACCCCACCACCTACTAACTGTAAACGTCCAGTTGCCACCTCTATTCGCTGTGTTTTATCTAGTCTTGTTTCGTGTCTCTCTACCCCACCATCTACTAACTGTAAACGTCCAGTTGCCACCTCTATTCGCTGTGTTTTATCCGGCCCTGTTTCTTGTCTCTCTACCCCACCACCTACTAACTGTAAGCGTCCAGTTTCCACCTCCAACCCGTGTGTTTTATCCAGTCTTGTTTCTTGTCTCTCTACCCCACCACCTACTAACTGTAAGCGTCCAGTTTCCACCTCCAACCCGTGTGTTTTATCCGGTCTTGTTTCTTGTCTCTCTACCCCACCACCTACTAACTGTAAGCGTCCAGTTGCCACCTCTATTCTCTGTTCTTCATCCGGCCCTGTTTCGTGTCTCTCTACCCCACCACCTACTAACTGTAGCGTTCAGTTTCCACCTCCAACCCGTGTGTTTTATCCGGTTGCTGTCCGGAGCCCGGCCTTGAACGTGCGAGAGAGACGGAGCTATTGCGAGAAGTGACATTATTAACTTCATACAATTTTGCATACAATTGAATTGGGCCCTTGGGGTGGTAGCGGGACGAGAGGGGGGGGGGACACACACCAAGTAATTACTAAGTGATGATCAACTTTATTACATGACAAGAGATTAGAGTCCGGACCAACGAGCGGCAGAAATTCCCGGAACTTGAGCTCGGCTCTCCGGAGTCTGCGGTGGAGGGAGGAAGGGGTGTCTTAACTCCCGGAGCAAGGCTCTATTGTTCCGGGGATTACAATCATAATGTTGTCGACAGGCTCGTCTTGGAGATACACCGCCAGGCTACGCGTCAGTCGCTACTAGTTGTGAGAGGGAGTGGGAGAGGGAGAGAGATAGGGAAGGAGAGAGACGGAGGAGGAGAGACATGGAGAAGGAGAAAGGTGGAGGAAGGAGGAGAGAGGTGGAGAGGGAGAGAGATAGGGAAGGAGAGAGACGGAGGAGGAGAGACATGAAGAAGGAGAAAGGTGGAGGAAGGAGGAGAGAGGTGGAGAGGGAGAGAGATAGGGAAAGAGAGAGATGGAGGGGGAGAGACATGGAGAAGGAGAGAGACATGGAGGAGAGACATGGACAAGGACAGAGATGGAGGGAGAGAGGTGGAGGGAGGAGGAAAGAGGTGGAGAGGGAGAGAGATGGAGGGAGGGGGAGAGGAAGAGTGATGGAGAGGGAGAGAAATAAAGGGAGGCGGATATGGATGAAGATCAGGAGGGAGAGAGAGAGAGAGGGAGGAATAGAGATAGAGAGAGGGAGAGGGAAAGGTAAGGTAAGGAAAAATAGAAAGGTAGAGATAGGAGGAAAAAGTAAAGAAGGAGAGATATGAGGAAAAAGAGAGAGAGGGAAAAAGTAAAGAGGGAGAGATATGAGGAAAAAGAGAGAGAAGGAAAGCGTGTGGGAGGAGGAGAGAAAGAGAAAGGGAATCACAGAAAAAAGGAGTGAGATAGGAAGAAGGAGAGAGAGGGGAAAAGTAAAGAGGGAGAGAGATGAGGAAAATAAGAGAGATGGAAGGAAAGTGGGAGGGAGTAGCAAGAGAGAATCAAAAAGAAAAGGAAAGTCGAAGTTAGGAATAAAGATAGAAAAAGAGAGGGAGAGAGAGAGAAAGGAAGAAGTAGTAATTCTGCCGGTTAACAATCGACTCGTAAGTTCTTGATCTAATTACCAATGACAAGATTCCAGGGCGCTTCAAGAACGCTTGATCTCATTTCGAATTTTGAACATGCTCACGTGATGCTCCTCTTGGGACAAGCGCACTCTAACGTTCACAGTCTAGCTTACATAAATGATGTATAAACAATAACATGCAACGAAACCTTTTTAAAATGGAAGATTCTGATCAAGAAATTGTACTCAGTGTCATACTTCCCCATTCAAAATGGCGTCATGTGTATTAAAGTTTGTTTTAACAAACGTGGAACAAACAAAAAATACACAAAGCTTTTGGAGAGTGACTAAATACGGTATGTTATAACAAATATTCATTACATTTTACCAACACAAAGAGATATTCATAAAAATCTCTTGAAAAACATGGAATTGTTTGATTTCCTTAATGGAACATTGTTGAAAGTATTCCGTGCGGGGTCCATTGGCTTGTTTGAGGTTCCTAGAAGGCTGCATGACCCAGGACTGGTTTGTTTTGTTCTTCGGACACGCACACAGAACGTTTCTTTTTTACTCCTCCTAGCACGTTATGTGTAATCTATATCCCGCGAGACAAGTGTTTACTCAACAAGATGGCTGCCGCTTCAGTCAGTAACCTAACCTCAAACCCGACACTGAAAGAAAAAAGAAACAATTCAGTTTTTATTTGTCTTACATTTTTTTTTCGGTGTAGAAAAAAGATCAGCACCTTAAACCCCTGCCCTCCCCCCCTTTCCCACTCTTAAACGTAAAGACTAAAAGTATAGTATTATTTTAAAAGCAAGTTTATATAAAAAAGAGGATGTGTTGATTCAACGTGGAGGGAACATTAAAAAAAATGTCAACTCATCAACATTTACTTTGTCTTTCTTTTGAAGTTTCTAAAGGTGAGCTAAGGTGGTTCCATAAAGACTTACGGCACTCGTCACTTCCAGTGGCGTATCCTGGGCTCAAGACTTGGGGTATTTATACCCTCCCCCAGTCCCCACTACCCATCTTTTGAAAGTGCTATTAAAAAATATTGTAGTCTCTTAAAGAATTAGTTTATAAGTATTAAAAATAATACTTTAGGTACAATCCAATTTTCATAGATAGAACATTATATGACAGCTAGAAAAGCTACTAGATTTACTTTCACGTATTCATACGTCAAGTCATGTGATCTAGGGCTGTCACTTTTTGGTTTCCCGTTGCCTTCTGAACCGATTTTCAATGGTCTAGAAAATGCCTTCAAATTTTGCTGAAAAGGCAGCTAATATCCCAACTTTCAGGGATATTTTGCATGCATAAATTTAATTCCCATTCGAAGAAAATTGTACTACAGATTTTTATCACTCGGTAAATCAAAACCTTTAATAGAACATGATTTTAGCGCTTAGTCTACTGGGTAAAACAAAACTATTCTTTAAGATCCTATACATGTTATTAATATTATTAGGTGTTCTGTCATTCGACAGGTCCATTCCTTTTGTCCTTTTCGACCACCAATACACCCAGTCCTCTACCACCTGCTTCAGTTTCTGGAATGTTCTTCTTTCCTTCAAGCCATACAATATTTGAATCCTCCTTCTTAAGCTCCTCTTTCCCTCAACTTTGCCTTTTATGACGTCACGATATACATATAATTATTTATTATATTTATAATTAATGTATAGACTTGTACACAAAAGTTGAAATTGTCTTACCGGGAAAGTGCAAAAATCCACATTTTCTCTTGAAACATCTTGTGAATGTGAGGAATGCCAGGCCTCCACCGTGGTTCGGATTCCACGTTAAACTGTAGGTCCTTCATTTCATCTCACAATCACCCTACCATTACACATTAGCGTAAGTGCGTATAACCCGAACGGGTAGTAAGACGCGGTGCTAATAATAATAATAATAATAATNTAATTCTCTTGATCATTAAAAGATAAATGACCGGGAAACTAAAGGTAGCTGTTATAGGAGATTAGATGGATCTTTGTGAATATAATGATGTCACGTTGTGTTGTCATTTGTATTTTCCTCGTCCCCTGTTTGTTCTCCTACTGTCGAACAGCTCCGACCAGGAGCGTTGTAAAACCACTAGGTTTCCGGGGCGTTTCAGAGTTTCTGTGCTCGACTATTCTACCATCCGTCACACCTTAATCAACGCGACGTTCCTTTGCGTGTCGGTGTTTATTTACTCGCCAAGTACAGGAGAGACTGCAGAACAATCAGCAAGCTATTTGCTATTGATTCAAGTTGTGTCGAGTCCTAGTACAATAATTGGCTCTGTCTCTGTGTGAATGTGTGTTGGACAGAACATTCTATTTGCCCCGACTCGAACATTTCCTCACCATGTAAGTTTCCACGAACAAACATATCTGCATAATGCGGAGTCCCCCCCCCCGCCCCCCATCGTACTTTTTTTTTTTACCGCTTTACAAACAAAAGTTTTCTGCTCACAGCCGCTGGAGCCAGAGGAGATATTTATTGTGTGTGGAAGTCTCAACAATAAATTAACTAAATTAATTTCTTTGATGTGACCTGGTGGTCTAGCGGTAAGATGTCGGACCTAAATGCTGGAGGTGAGCGGTTCAATCCTCGGTCCCCGCACAGATTTATCTGATTACCAAACCCTTCCTTCACCTTTGACAAGACGTGTGTTAATCACAACTTGTGAATGTGTGGAATGGTTCGGATCCCACGTTAAACTGTAGGTCCTCCATTTCGTCTCACAATCACCCTACCATTACACATGAGTGTAAGCACAAACCGAACGGGTAGTAAGACGTGGTGCTAATAATATTTCTGTAATTTTGAATATGCCTTGAATTTTTAAATACTAGAATCGGTCGGTGTTCACGGGGATGTAGTCCAGGTAAGATAGATTTTTTCTTAAAATAAATTAACCATCCACTTTATCAAAGTGATAAGTAGGAGAAAAATCGTAGAAATTGAATGCATATACTTTGGACTAAATCGGCCTGTAGCTTTTACGTTAAAAAAATTCTTAAAAGGGTTGAAAACGGGTATTTTCACTTTTAAGTTGCGAACAAAAATTATTTTTTTGAAAAACAAAAAAAGAGACCGTGATAGCGCTTAACAAGACAAAAAAAAATATCCCTGGTCGATTGAAATCGGTTCACAACTTTTGTCAATAAATAATCAAAATCAAATCAAATATGAACGAAATTTATCAAACAGTTTGGGCTGTAGCTCCTGGTCACAGGCAAATAATATACCCAGACACTCAACCTCAAGGATAAAATAGTTTCGCTAGCTTGAGTCGTTCACCACTAGGATCGCTGTGGTTAGTCCTATCATCAGCCGGCAGTGACACTAGCGAAGCCCAGTGTCGAAGGACTCGAGCTGCCCAAAGGAGCGCAGCAGAACCCCCGTAAGGTTGAGAGTCTGTTTCTTACTTGTTGGTGTCCTGGCCTCAGACAAACGGGATTTTAAAACCAACTTTTTTTTTAGAACCGATTCTTACTCCCTGTTCAGTCTATACGCATACGTAAAAACTAAGATAGTGAGTTAAGGATAAGGAAGGTTGGATTTAGAGGTTGCGTGCAGGGAAAGGGAGAAGCAATTTTGGAAAAACCACCCTCCGTACACACGACCAAGATTCAAACCCTGATCTCCCTGTCACCAGCAGTCTAAACCCTACTTGTAATGAGTTCGAGGGAACATAATGATTGTGTCCTCTGTGAATGCGTCACTGCCCACTAGCACTGTACAAGGAAGAGGATGAACAGTGATTGTGTCCTTTGTGAATGAGTCACTGCCCACTAGCACTGTACAAGGAGGAGGATGAACAGT
>CABEEJ010004485.1:15762-63437 GCA_901482245.1 Timema douglasi
CCCCCCCCCACACACACACACACATACATTCGCGCGCGAGCGAATAGAAAAGTAGAAAATGTGTTTTGTGACGTCAACAGATGGAACCAATTTACACCAATAACAATACCTACACTTTCATGCATACATAAACAGCAGCAGCGTCACAACCACGCGAGATAATTTTAGAGGATAGGGTAAAAGAGAGGGTGGGAGGTAAAGCTTGAAGCTTATCAAAAGAGAGGAGATATATACATACTTTGTGCTATACATCCAGATGGAAGTTATGCCCCCCCTCCATCCACTACCCTTCTTCCCCCCGAGGAGTTGTTTTGTTAGCGAAATTAATTACACTTCGCGCCGCGAATGTGAGCCGACAAGAAGACGAACAGGGTAAGGGAGGAGGAAATGAAAGATAATACGGGGGCTGGGTACGGCAGTACGCAAGGCAAAAGCGCGTGACGGGTACGCATAGCACGCAGGGGCATCCAAGCACCGACCCTAACCCGCTCGCTACCTCACAAAACCAGAGGCGACTTGCGACGAACGAATAACTTCATAATTAGGTTACGTATTTGAATTCATATATACTGCACCTACATATTTTGTTTATAAATGTTTTAGCAGGTATAAGGTGAAGAGTTTGAATAACAAATGTGCTTTAAAGAAGTATTTATAGAGTCTAGGACTACTCATTTTATACCTTCAAAATTTATATTAAACCAGACAAGCTGTCTGTTGATCGGCTATAGTTTACTATATGTACTAAACAATTCATTCGGTATTTGTTATAGCTTTCGTGAATTAATCTATTAAAAAATCACATAGAATTTATAGCATTTTCATAACAATAACTCGATATTGGTCTATTCTGTATAGTTTTACTTTTAGCGAGTGAATTATCCTATGCTAATCAATAAAATGCCTTGCAAAATAAGTTGCGTATGTAAACTAATATTATCTGAGAAGCTCTGGCTTGAGTCCCACTGGAAGGAAGGGATTTAAATCTTGTGTTCACGTGTTTTATTATAGTTTTTTTTTGTGCACACCACGTTTCACTAAGTATCCATGATGCGAGAAGATATATTTTAACCCTAGAAATCATATGTTATATTTTGTCAAAGGTTTTACTACATAGGGGCTCAAGCCCCCCTTTTTATTTCATATATATATATATATATATATATACATATACATGTAATCACAATTCTGATGGGTTGTTTCTATTTTAAACATATTTTATTAATTTATTTTCAATACAATTTAAATAAAAGATTCATATGAATATTTTTTTATAAAATAACATAACAAGGAACCACTCCTAACTAATGGGATTGGGAGTCACTATTTTCTCCGCAATACCTTTTGTTTATTTTAAAATAACTGTTTACTGGTTCCTAATATTCACTGCTGCCAAAATTGAATAGTTTAGTAGACAACTAGATATAGGTTGAGTTGATTCAGATTTTGGTTAGTGGGTTAAAATTATAAAAGATTGATGTGCTGGACTAGTTAAATATCACCCATTCCCCCTTTTAGAATTGCTAGAGTTAGGAATGAGGAAGATATAATTTAGAGGAAATGTGTCTGTATTTTTGTGGAAGAAGAGGGGGAAAACACTTAGGATACCCAATATACCCTCGCAAACCCAGTGGAGAGCTCGGGAATCGAGCCTGGACCACCAACGTGAACCAAACCCCACCTATGCGAGTTTTATTTTGGTTAATATTTAGGATAGTAATGAGTAGGGTATTATATAAATGTTCGAGACTTTAGCAAAGTCGGTAAAGTGCCTGTCTAGTGAGCTAAGGGTCCTGGGTTGGATCTCTGACATGGACGAAAATGTATCATTGGTTATATGAGGGTTTCCCCTTTCACAGTGATGAATTAACGGCCGGGGGATAGATGTTGTGTTTGCTCTAGTTTTAAGTTAGTTTATAAGTGGTGTGCTGATATGATCAGTCAGTCCAAAAGGTGCACGTTAAATACCTAAATAAAATTGATTTATTAAATAAATGCACCCGCATTAGAGTGGGAGGTGGTGTTGAAAATATCCCTCAGCGAATCTGTCCAAGATATGAACCTCAAATTACCTTTCACCAGCAATCCAGTATGTTTCGAGTCTGACACCTCAAACTAGTCAAGATTTCTGATATATAAAGGTCTAGCTAGAGTGAGACAGCTGCATGGAGTTAATTTAAAAACTAGATTATATTAAAACATAGCCAGTTTAGTTTCTTTAAACTCTGTAAGCTGCTGAAAAGCATCACTATTACATGTAAATTGAGTATTGCTGACTTAATTTACGTTGAAATACTAAACATTTTATTTTATAATATAATCATTTTTCAGATATTTTTTTTCATGCTAGAAATCTTGGAAAATAAATTTAGTAAAAAAACCTTTACATGTCAGAGTTAAAATCATTAGTTCACCTGCGGAGGAACTAAATAATATTTTTTAATTAGAATTCAAATACAAAATACGCTTGAAGACTTAATTAACAAACCGTGATAAAGAGTGCTTTGAGTTTTCTCTGGTAAAAAATAATGTTAAGCCATATATTTTTTTTAAAAATAATAACGGCCAAATTAAATTTAGTCCAATAACACTTGGTGCTTAAAAAATGGTATATTGTACGGTGACTGGCATCCATTTTTTTACCATCACAATATGTGTACTAAACTTATTTGTCAAAAAGGGAGTGACAATTAACTGTCACGTCACTCACTCGCGTTTTAGACTGGCCTGATGATGACGACGAGAAGATCGTGTGGTTCGAATCCTGGTCGATTCTAATGAGAGTAGTTTTTCCTTAAACGGTTACTCACTCTCCTTCCACGCAAATTCTGGTATATTACCTCTAAAATGCTTCCTTCCTCATCCTTATCCCATTAGAGTAATTATAATATTTGCTTATAAAGTGAACAGGTAGTAAGACGTGACTCTAGGAAAATACTGTTTCTCAAATGTCAAATGTATGAAACAGTAGAAACCCACCCACACTGGTGAGCACGCGGACTAAATGTCAGACTCATCTACTCTAGTTTGTTAGTGCTGGGGCAGGTCAGGGCTATAATCCTAGAGCGTATTGATGTTTTATTCCTGGATGATTTCTCACTCTCCTTCCTTACAAATGCGGGTACTTTTACTCTAAATTATATTTTATTTATCAGTGTAAATTAAATTAGTATTGTTAATAAGATTAATAATACAGGGAGAAAAATAATAAATAAAAACACACACGTTATTTGTATGCACGAGGACTAAGGAGTCAAACTCGTCTCGTTTGCCGGTAATGGAAAGTTTGAATCCTGTTAAGGTGTAATTGAGTATTTTCTCCTCTTAATGGTTTCCCACTCTGGTTCCACACATATGCTAGTGCATTACCTTTAAATTCTACATTTTTACTCTCTACTCCATTAGTGTAAATAAGTGTGTAGCCCGGACGGGTAGTAAGACGTGGCGCGAGGGGGATAGCTACTGTTTCTGGTCTTCAGGTTCACAGCAACTTACTTTCAGAGGGAAAACTAATTAAAATCAGCACTTAAAGTCCTGGCCGAATGAGCTACACTGTGTTTTTTTTTCATCACCAAGTCTGTTCAGGTTATAAGCAGATAAGATAGTTACTCTAATGTGGTAGAGATGAGGAAAGAGGCATTTTAGAGATAATTCACCCGCATTTGCGTGGAAGAAGAGTGGTAAACCATTTAGGAAAAACTACCCTCAGTAGACCCAAACCGGACTCGAAACCCGATCTACCCGTCATCAGCAGGCCAGTCCATCACGAGAGTGACACCTTAGATCATTAGGTCACTGATCCGGGTGACTACGCTGTTAGCCTCGCATTTCACTGAGAATACCAATAAGAGGACAGTCGGAGCTCTAATCTCGGATGAGTGGACTGATGGATAATTTTTCACACCTAATTTATCACATAGGTATTCCCACACTATTTAAAAGCTAATACAGATTAACGCTTGCTAAAACTACCTCGCCCTACCCTTGATTAAACCATTAATTAACTCTTGTTTTTAAAAAGTATCCGTTAAATTAATACCCCCATCAATGATCACGTGGGCTAAGGCATCAATCTGGTTTGCCAGTGATGGATATCTAGGCATCCAAGTTTCAATCGGTTGTTTTTTCTTAATGCTGTAACATTTTCTCTGCAAGCAGATACGAGTAAGCCCCCTCCAAACCATATTTTCGCTATCCCTACCATCCAAACGGGGTGTAAGATTAGTTACCAACCGTCCCGGATTGGCTGGAACAGTCCCATAATTTAGCTCGTTGTCATGTTCCCTCAGTGAACCCCACCCGGTACACAAAATGTCCCGGAAAGCAAGACATTTCTTGCACCGCTATAAGCTATAATAGTATACCATGCACTACTATCAAAGTTTATATACAGATAATTTAAATTAAAAACACATGGAATCTACGTATGCTTTACTTATTTATACATGTTGAGTATGCATCGCAGGCTATGAAGACAAGCAAAGAGGGGGGAGGGGGGGAGATTCGCATAGCCCTTTATTTAACACAATTTTTTTTTAGTTAAACATTTTGTGCATAAGGTTACCTAGTAGAATATTTTTTTAAATTTTTGATCTATATTAATATATAACGAAGATATCGCGCCCTGTACATAAGTTTATAAAAGCCCTACTATAGCTTCGTATTTGGTGTCCCAAAATTTTATTAAAAATAGTTGGCAGCCATTATATTAAGATGTTCTGCAGCAATAATAATAATTGAATCACAAATTGAAGGTCTTTCCAAGAAGACGCTGAAGATTAGATTTTTTTTTCTCCTCCTCCTCAAAGAAGATGGCCTTACTTCGCCGTTGTATAATGCAGCCGACATTAAGAGACTAACGAAAACAAACAACCCCAAGATGGCAACTTTTAAACAAGATAGAAGCTCACGAAGTATCATTAGGGCAATGGGGGATGGGATGTGGGTTAGCGCAACGAGGGTTAGAAATCAAGATGAAGAACCACGTCAAAGAACAAAGAAGATAAGTACACTGTACGTCAATTAACCCAATTCTTGAACTGCATACATACACACACACACGTTCACATAAGACCTGCAGAGGATAACGTATACTGAACAAACGTTTTTCAATTCAAATCAATTTTGTGATATACATTGGTGGACTAAAAGGTATCAATATAATATTTTTTATATCCTGCTTTTGTTTGGAACAACAGTTAAGAAAATATATTTCTTTGCGGCCAACATTGATAGCATTCTATTATACGTGTTATTTTATAAATATTGAATTTATTCAACTGTGAAAGCTGCAGATAGCATGACATGATTTATGAGTATATTCAAATTGTAACTTACTAACCACCAGATACTGTTCTTCCTACCAAAATCAACCTATACTTTGCCTATGTAGGAAGGTCGGGCTTATAATAACAGACAAATGTATCGCATTTTTTTCCCCTGGATGGTATCCCATTTTCTCTCTCTCTCTCTCTCTCCAAAAAAGTGTGGGTACATTTCTTCTGAACATCGCCTTTCCAACCGATATTCCATGTGTAAGGATACCAAAATCCCGGACAGGTAGCAAAACACTGTGCACGTAAAATGTATTTAGTTTTTGTTTGCTGTTTTAATAATCCTTTTTTAAACTTAGTACATTCATATTAAAAGTGTAGCATAACACTATAAACATTCATATAAATTTAATATCAAGAAAGTTGGTAAATACATTTACTAAATAGAGAAACTTAAAATAATATTAAAATGCTATCTTGTAATATTTGAAAACATTTTATTTCTGAATTGGTATAGCGAACAATATTATTTACAAATAAATTTAATCTCAGTCCATATTGTTTTTAGCAATGTCCGAAAAAATATATTTTGTGGTTTTTTATATATCTAGTTAAAGTAGGTCTATCCCTGATTTATGTGTAAAAAAGTTTATATAAGATATATACTTAAATACCATACAAACATTTTAAATAACAAATTTGAAGACATTCATAAATACCATTATTGATATCGAACAATGTGTATTTTAGGACTGCGTATAACCCGAATGGGTAGTAAGACGCGGTGCTAATAATAATAATAATAATAATAATAATAATATATTTTAGGAACGAGGAAAAAAAAAGACTAGACAATTTTCAATTTCCTTATGATTTATTATTTTTAGCTATTGTTGTTATTTTAGTAAAATTAATTAGTATTTACTTTCTCTCGAACCCTCGAAAAGAGACGTATTGTGATAGTGAAATTAATTTAGTTCAATATTTTGATAATGTCAACGTTTAGTTACCCCTTGAAGCCAAAAGTGTTTTTTTGTGATAATGTCTGTTTGTCAGTCTGTCTATGTGTGTGTTCTAAGCCTAGACCCTAAACTATTTACCGATCGGGCTAGACATTGATATATAGGATTTTCATAAATTTTTAGAATTAGATATCCAGACCTAGCATTAAGGGTAACTTACTGAAGGACAATAAAGATAGAAATACAGGTTTTCTCAAAATTTACTCTAATAATTTTGATTAAATTTTGTTTCAAGGCATTGAATAATTCGTTACAAAACAAATTGAGATTCTCATTTTTACATGATGATGTCCTTAATAGTAATTTACATGAGCGTACATTTCCAATTTTGATCGTATCTACTCAACTATATGAGACACGAGATAGCTTATCATTTTGAAGTTCTAGTACTATTAAAGATATAAATATGTTATTTGAAATGTGTTTGTTATTAAACCTATATTTTCTGAGCTATAAGCCTATAAACATTTTGTTTTAGTAGAAGTCTTTTAAAATGTGAATTTAATGGTCTTTGTTGGACAGAGATGTTTCTCTTTTCTCAGTGTTTCTATAACCATATGTATTATTTCCTTTATGTTCTTTGGTGGAGTGTTTCCGCAACAATGCATATTATTTCTTTTCACAAATATTACTAGTTTTTAGTATATCTATTTGTTTTAAGATAAAAGAGAGAGAGAGAGAAAGAATGTACGGTACCGTACCAATTATATAATGTTATTAAAATTATATCTAATATTTATTGTTATTATGATAAAATTAAACAGTTTTTTTTTCAATTTTATTGGGGTTTTTCGTTTATTATTTTAGTTCACTAAATATTCAGGCTGTCCTTATTTAGTTACGATTATTGGGTAGATATGAGTAGTGTTATGTTAAATACGATATGTAAAGGTATTTGCGAGGAGAGAAAGTGGAATACTATTTAGTAAAAACTACCCTCAATACTACCAACTAAGGTATCAACCCCTACATCATCGTCACTGACAAACCAGACTAGACGAGCTCTACGTTTAAGCCACGTATTGCTCACTGAAGCGAGTATTTTTCATCTAACTCTTGGTTTTTTGAACGCATTTTGTGATTCTTTTTTTTTACATTTATTTTTAACGTTTCTTTCTTTTCTTAATTAATAATCTCTAGACAACGGAAAAAGTCCAGAGTAAAAACTACATATATTAACACAAAAACAGCTGTAGTAAAAACACAACAATTCTGATAATAATGCTAATGTAAAACATGAAAATGCGAACATTTCCTTTGTTAATATCGGCCCACTCAAAGCAAGTGGAGCAATAAAAATAATAATAAAAATGTCTCCTCTCTTTTTAGCGCCAGTAGAAATGACACATCCTCTTTACTATGCATGAATCTGCTCATGAAACCAAAGGCAATATGAACCCTTTCCATAATACGTGCATTCCTCTTTTTATATCATGCTCGTGTTTGCCTTTCCCCCCCTTCCCTCCCCTAGATTCTCCTCCCTTATCGGAGAAAATGAAGTCATGTATTCGCCAGACTGTAGTGTGCCAAGGAATGCACATGGTTTAATTTTAATATCAAGAGAGTTGTTACACTAAAAAGATGGTATAATCTAGATTACTGCTTTACATTAAATGTTTGAATATAATTTTTTTAAATAAATTATCTTTTATGTTGTTGTAAGCTATATCATATAAGGGGAAAACCTAACTATTTTCTTTATATAATAAATGTATCGAAATGCTCAGCCAGTCAAATATTAAATAACAGAATATTACTTTTCGTAATATAAAAACAAAAACACATTTGAGCTATACCCCGATTTATTTACAAATGGACATATATGATAGCTGGATAAGATGACTAGAATTAATTTAATGTATTTATACGTCAAATCATGTGATCTGCAGCTGTCACTTTAGATATTTACTATCAATAACTATAAAATAACACTAATAATATAGTAAAATGTTATTAATGCTGATCGCAAAAGATTTGTTATATTTTCTACAAAGTGCTCCAAATGTCTATTCGTAAGAAAGTCAGGGTATATCTTCTTTCGTGTTTTACATTTATGCTGTGTTTGGGGAATTTTTCTCTCCGCGTTCAAGAATTTATAAAATAATAAAAATGGGTTATGGTACAAATATGTAAAATAAAAAAGTAATGTCGGGACAAAGCAATATTGACTCACAAACATTTTTAATTACTGTAAATGTATGTTACATTCAACATAAATAGAACTTTATAATGTATCTTTTTTCTTTAAAAAATTAGTTTATTTATTCAAAGAGTAGATATCGACATATTTCGTTATTATTTTAGTAGTGTGTCTCTTCTATTTAATGAGGATAAGGAGAGTTTTATAAAGTTATAATTTCATAGGAAGAACCTTTAAAAAAATAAACATATTTTTTGTGGACAACATTGATAACATATTAATATATTCTAGATTTGGATTCTATAAAATATCAAAAGTGACACATTCATGTCAAATGGCATGACGTATGAATATGTGAAAATGAATCTAGTAACTTTTCGGTCAAATTAGTTTCTGCCTATGGAAATTGGACTTTACAAACACTTCTATTTCCCAAGAGGATTTTTATTTTTTCGTGATTTTAGGGATTGAAGCTGGCACCAAGAACCAGAGAAATTGATTACATTCCAGATCAGTATAGCTTGTTAAATAATTGAGTTTTGGGCACTTGGAATAATTATGATAAGTTGGACTACACCCGCATAGTAATCCTTGCGTCCTTTCTTCCCGTTCAATACGCACATACTGGTACGCACTCAGGAAGAACCCAGTTTTTTTTTAGCTTTTTTTCAGCCCATCTCAGTATGACAGTAAAACTACTACTATTATTGGGCTATTTGTGTATATATATGCACACATTTTTTAACCGTGCCAAATTTCAATTTAACTTTTTATTTTTCACCATATCTGGACTGTCCGCATATACTAATTACAGTAATGATAGATTTAGGGTAGAGTTTAAAGTAACTTTACCAACATTTGCAGGGAGAGAGAGAGAGTGGGAAACCATATAGGAAATCAGATCCTAAGTACACCCTAGTGGAAATTGAAAACCAATCTCTTCATCACTGGCAAACCAGACAAACATGCGTACCCACTGATGATTGTTATTATTATATAAATTGTTTATATAATGACTTAACAAATGCGACTAAATGGTCGCAAAAGATAATCAATGAGCTCGGAGGTTATACTGGAAAATGTGCTATCAGTTCTTCTCACCCAAACATAAAACTGCGACAGTAAACTAGGTCAGCAAGCAACTGTCAGAGTTGGAGAACAAAAAAAAAATCGAAGCATTAGCTAAACACTTTATTCCTTTTATAATTTTAACCGCCTGCATTTCTGTATGAATTTTGTTCCTTCCTAGAATCATTATAACCACTTAAAAACTTAGATATAAAGCAGGGAAAGATTCGGATTTAACCAGAAACAGACTGTCCCTCCGGGTCCCTTACGAACCTTCTGTGAAGCCCAAAAAACAGAATCCCCCAGGGGCAATGCGAACTTTTTATTCACTTAATATATCCGGCCACCACTACTAAATTGAGTTCGGGATTTATTTTATTTACGACTGCACGTGGAAGGGAACAGAAGGTTCGGCAGGCGGAGAGAACTTTGTGTGTGTGAGTTAGCACGCCTGATCATTAAAAAGTTCCGGGAGGTACACAACGCTTGTTTAAACGAGATGGAAAGGGCAGAACGTGACTTCTTTTCCTTCGTATTTTCGATACTCCGCCTCCAAAAGTGAAAGTGGCTACTGAACTTACTGTACACACAACCGAAAGACTCCGGTTCGGTATAAAACCCGATTATAACATAAGATTTATTTTTATTTTTAAAAGTACATTCTTATTTCTTGGTAATAAAAAGTATCCGGCATACAGTTGAACTTAAGACTCTAAATACGGCCACTTTTCTGACCACCACTATACGTTTAACACAAGGGCTACTAGCTAATTAACTTAAGTGATAAGGATTAGGATGATATCTTAAAGGAAATACACCTCGCTAGCACAAAGAGAGGCCGGGCGAACTATAGCGAATATGACATGTGGAAAAGAACACTTAGCACACCTACAGTAGCCCCATTACTTCTTTGGTGCTGACTGACAGCTCACAGCTGAGAGCTAAAAGCTTTGAAATGTTACCAAAACAAATTATGTATCACTACACCGAACCATATGATCTGAAAAAAAAAAACCATTTGTTTAGCAGCTGGCACTTATGACAGTCAAAATTTAGGCGTATACCTAAATTTTGACTGTCAGAAGTTAGCTGTGAGCTGTCAGTCACCACCAAAGAAGCCACGAGGCTACTGTAGCAGGGATTTAAACCCTAATATCCTCATCAATGTTGACAATATTTATTTAATACATCCCTTAAAGTGGGAGTTTAAGGGGCGTGAGTAGAGTTCAGTTTTTTTCCAGTTTTATAGCAAAACAAGTTTTGGGCCAAAATAAATAAATCATTGCTCCAGTATAAACCTTAGAGTTTAATTTTTTTCACATGTTGATATAAAAAGTTCTTGAATATCTGTAATGAGCATTATTAGCAGTAGATAACTAACTTTTTAAATGAAAAGAAAAAGTTGTCATTAAATTCCAGGACACCCTTGACAGATATTCAAGAAATATTGATATCACTATGGGAAGATAATTAAACTGATTGTTTCTACTGGAGCAATATTTTATTTCTTTTGACAAAAAAAGTGTTGCTATATAAACTGCAAAAACACTGAACTTTACTTGTGTCCCCTACACTCCAACCATAAGACACCAAGGCCACGAAACAGCATCTTTCTCGTTCGGGTTATACGTCTATTTACTAATTACGTTAATGTGTCAAGGATGAGTGAGATTGAATCTTGAGGAATTTTACTCGCATTTGAGTGGAGGAAGAGTGGAAACCCTTTATTTTTTAAAAATACCCCACCGTTAATACACGTTACCAGGATTTAAACCCCAAATTAAGTACATTTATACTAAAATAATTGTGACTGTGCCTCTCCAGTTAACATATCAATAAAGCGATTATTGAAATAATTACATTAAGTTTTATGTTTAGCCATTCGTACTTTTTAGTTCCAGTATCAGTTATCAGGAACCTGTGGTATGAATAAATAAAGACAATGGTGAATTAAAAAAATAAGCCTCACTGACAAGAGTGATCTTAACGCCAGTGTGGCTGATCTGATGCTGATTTAAAAATCCGTGACTAAAATTCAATTTAAGATGGTTTCACTGAAATTTTCTAATCCTGATTTATTTTAGATCTTTCCTTCTCCCTTAGATCATATTTGATCGATACGTCAATAAAACTGGCGATAAAAGTATTAATGGTGAAAAAAAAGGGCTCATTTATTCATCTGTGGGTAGACTCTTGTATAATATAAGTTGGTAAACTCAGTAGGTAATGAACCTCGGCCAGAGACAAGTGAGAAACAGAATCTCAAACTTACGGGGGTTTAGCTGCGCTCCTTTTGCCAGCTTGAGTCCTTCAACACTGGGCTTCGCTAGTGTCACTGCTGGTTGATGATAGTACTAACCGCAGCAACTCTAGTGGTGAAGGACTCAAGCTGCCAAAAGGAGTGCAACCGTTTTAACCTGGACGTTGGGTGTTTGGGTGTATGATTTGTCTGTGACCTTAACCTGTAAAGGTAATGTTTGATACATTATATATACAGTTATATTATATAAATAAAACAGGATATATATTTTTGTGTAGGAAATAGTATAAAATAGAGCTAAAAAAATCCAAGAAGCCTAGAAACGTGAAACTTGATACACGGTTTTAGGGAATCCTGAGGGTGTGCAACTCGAGAATAGTCTTTAAACTTTTCCATTTATTGCGAAACAGGCGTATGTTTTTTTTTATCACTGCGTCTTACTCGGGTTGTACATTTATGCACTAGTTACACTAATGGGTTATTAATAGGTAAGAGTGAATTTAGAGGCAGTGTATATGTATTTGCATGGAAAGTGTAAAAGGGGGGGGGGACCATTTAGTAAAAATCACCTTCAGTACACCAGACCGGGATTCTAACCTCGATCTCCCTGTCATTGGCATTCTAGTTTAACACGAGAGTGATGCCTTAGACCATGTAGCCATGGAAACAAGTAAATGTCTATTATGCACCCAAATAAAAATTATATAAGATTATGATTATTATGTACAGTCATCTGTTTTATAGTTTGGTTGTTTGTTTAATATTAACATTAGTAGGTGAAAAGAGTTTCTTTGTCATATTAAAATTACACAGATAACGCTTCACATCTTCATTTGGTCTTAGAATAACATCAATAAATAAGTATTCAAACAAATAGAATACTTCTCTAATTTAAAAGTAAGCAGAATCTCCTTAGTAGCAAATTACATAAACAAATAAATAAAATAGAATGTATATTTGTGTGTAAATGCTTTAGTTTAGAGACCAAAATCTCTGCAAGTATTTAGGGTAACCCGAGGATGCGCACCTCAGGAGTATTTTCTTGAATTTTACATAAATTATGAGTCTGACCCCTTAAACTCTTCGACAAGCCGTATGTATAACTTAAAATCCAGAAAACTATGGAAGTTAAAACTTAGTAAATATACTTAGGGAAACATGAGAATGTGCACACAAGTAGTTTTATAAATTTTACTTATTTTGCCGGCACTACATCTTAAACTGCATGACCACTAGCGTGAGTACCTACCTCTAAAACCAACAATATTAAAAGTAGCAAGCTGAAACTTGGCATTAAGTAGGATGTGCACCTTAAACTCATTTGAAAAAACAAAACAAAAAACATTGTGATCTTAATGCTTTCAACATCATGACTACCAAATCGATTAACTAAAGGTGACCTGGCGGTCTAGGGGTAAGGTGTCAGACTTCTATGCTGGCGGCCGGGGTTCAATCCTCGGTCCCGGCAAAGATTTATCTGATTACCAAACCCTTCCTTCACCTCTGACAAGACATCTTGTGAATGTGAGGAATGCCAGGCCTCCACCGTGGTTCGGATTCCACGTTAAACTGTAGGTCCTTCATTTCATCTCACAATCACCTTAACATTACACATTAGCGTAAGTGCGTATAACCCGAACGGGTAGTAAGACACGGTGCTAATAATATTAATAATAATAATAATAATTAACTAAAGAGCTATCTATAAACATACATACTTGGCATCAGTTTACGTATTTGGGAAAACCTTAGATTTGACCATTCTGGAAGCCTGATCTCTTAATCATCATAAATGGTGTGGGTAGCTAAAAAATCAATAAGACCAAAAATAACATCAAACTTTTTATGCTAAAATGAAAAATCTGAGGATATGCAACTCAGAGTAGTTTTAAACATATTTTAATATATGAATAGCCTAAATACTTACATCACATTATCACTGATTTGTGATATTAAAAGATGCCTACAATAATAATTGTTCACTATCAGTGTGTGCCGTTTAGTAAAGAAGTAACCCGCTTCGGCGGCCACGTGGTGTATTGTGCTACTCTCGTGTTAGACTAGACTACTGAAGACGGGGAGATCGGGGTTCAGTTCTAGTCGGGTGTACTGAGGGCTGTTTTTACTAAATGGTCCCCCCCCCTTTTACACTTTCCATGCAAATGCAGGTGCGCTTCCTCTTAGTTAAATCTTCCTCATCTCTAACCCATTTGTGTAATTAGTGCACAGGCGTATAAACCGAACGGGTAGTAAGACGCAGTGCTAAAAAGAATACAGAAGAGATAAGTTTTTTAATCGAAATGTATAGCCAAGGAGCAATAATTTCAAATATTTAGCCAGGAAATTTCACAAGACCACCCACCACCTTCAGCTGGGCAACGCCGGGCAGTTGCAATTATGCTAAACTCAAATTAAACAACGTTTTATTAGTTTTGCATATGGCTAAAGAAAATTGTTATTCTCTGAACTCAAGTTTTCAGTGAAAGTATAATTTAAGAATACATTATTCATAAGCATTAAAGTAAAAAAGATAAAACTTGTTTATAATATAAAGACACTCGTAAAATACATTTCTCTATGAACAACATATTTCTGAAACAGGTTAACTTTTAAAATACAGCCGACGTAAATAAATGAACAGCGAGAAAATTACGTTGCTCCCTTCAGTCTTATGTGGGTCACGGAGTCTGTATTACACGATCCTACACCCCTTTCAGCCCCTTGACACAACACAGAAAGCACCGGGTCATGGAATTTTCATGCCTCAAACCCTCATAAGCCGGTGACCACCTAGAGTGCAACGCTGTCATATGCATGCTCCCAAAGGGCCTTGAGATACGTCCCGGCTTCACCACAGAATGCGCTGGCTGGTTGTAAACGTAGGAAACCACCCGGTAAAAAGAATTCTTGACAGGGAAAGATAGGTTGATTGCAAGTGTGGGAGTCATACACACCACTACTCAAAACTTTATTTATAAATATTACAAATGACTGGGTTTTTTTACCGCTGTAGTGACCTACTTTGTGGGACGACACTAGGAATACTGAAACAACTGTATTTTAAATCACATAAAAACTATAAAATTAGACATATAAAAACTGCGATGAATACATCTTGAGCCCTGACCTAAGTACACCTGTGAACTACAATTCAATTTAGATATGAAGGGACTTTTTAACGGACGGTGGTGGATTGGGCACTTGTTATGTGATAAATGAATGGATTTGAACCTATCGATTCGATTATACTGTATTATTATTAGCACCACGTCTTACTACCCATACGCACTTACGCTAATGTGTAATGGTACGGTGATTGTGATATGAAATGGAGGACCTACAGTTTAACGTAGAATCCGAACCACGGTGGAGCCCTGGCATTCCCCACATTCACAATTTGTGATTAATACACGTCTTGTCAGAGGTGAAGGAATGGTTTGGTAATCAGATAAATCTGTGCCGGGATCAAGGATTGAACCTCGGATCCTCAGCACAGAAGTCCGACACCTTACCCCTAGACCACAAGATCACCGACGGTATTGTAAACAAGTGGATTTAGCATCGTAACCTTAACCAGATTAGATTTTAAAAAGGTGCCTTTGGCACTTTATAGTAGAATATGAAATGGAAATGAACAGTATTTAACGCCAACAATCCTCAGTTCGTTATAAGCCCTCTAGCTGAACGTTATCAAGTTTCCTGAATAGGTCTATATCAACACACAATTGAAAACTAACCTAAAGTTAGATAAAAAAAACTCTTCGTCATAAATCACAAATAACAGGACTGGCACTAATTTAATAATAGTACGATATCATATACAAATACTAATTCAATTTAATCAGCACCTTGAATCGAACCAAAGCTTACGGGATAAAGATTGGATGCCTCACCCTTGTCTAGTATTATACCTAATTAAAATAGTGTTTTAGTTAATTATGTAAAAATATAATTTCTTTATTGATTTGTTGACATACAATTGTTCCGGGGGGGAGGGGGGGGGGAAATGTTAATGTACAAAACCAAGCAAAAATATCAAGATTTCTCACATATTCTTGTAAATTGCTAATCTGAAGTACAGCAGTAAAAAAAAAAGTGGATTACTTTCAATTAAACTAATATTTAAAGAGCCGGTATGTTTTATATCGGGGACTGTACTTTTCCGAGACCATAATTCCTAATGGTCAATCCGTATCGCATTCTCATAATATAATGGCAAGAAATCACTCGTGTGGATTTTAATTAAAAACAACAAAAAAGAGCATCCTCCCCCTCTTGACTCGGACTAAAAACCACTCCAAATGCAGTAAATGGCAGCGAGCATTCTCTTCATGTGTGGTTTCATAAGTTGTCAGCTGTGCGTGTGACTGATGTGCAGTGTAATGTGTGATGTGTGATGTTTGGCTCGGCTCCACAAACATTAACAACAGCTGCTGTAGCCTCCCTCCTCTGCACAACTGGTGAGGCTGTCTGGGTTGGGCAGGGGGTGTTGCGGGGGGAAACATAGACGTATAGTCAAGAGTCGAGAATGTGGAGAGGGGAAACATAGACCTAGTTAAAAACTAAGAATAAGGAGACTGTGGTGAGAGGATACATAGACGTATAGTTAGGTATTGAGAACTGGGTGAGTGTTATTAAGGGGTTACATAGGCGCATAGTTAAGAGTTTAGGATATGTCAAGTGTGGTGAGGGGAAATAGACGTATAGTTGATAGCTGAGGATAAGGGGAGTGTGTAGAGAGGAAACAAAGACGTATACTTGAAAAATTAAGAGAGGATAATGGTGGCGATTGTAAATATAGACAATAATTTCCTGAAAAATTAAGACCTATTTTGGCTGTAATGCGGGAATTATTTTTAACTTTGTCCACATACCAAAAATGTATGGATGGCATATTTTTATATGGACCCATACCAACTGGGAACCGATTAACGATTAAGTCTTAATGAGGTAAAATCAAAGCTTACCTGACTTGATTCCACTATGATAATGTATCTAAGTGAATGTCATAGTGTAATCAATTAAGATAAGTATGCCACTTTCAAGGACAAATGGAGTGTACTCTGCTATCCATAAATGGGGGAAGTTTAATAAAAACGTTTAAATACTTCACAATTTGTTTTTTTGTTCGCTTGTTGCACTAAAGTACGCTTAGTTATAATTTAAAAGCGTACATAATTTTTTCTATGGTAAATATTGAATTTTAAGAAAGTTAGAAATACTTTTTATGCACAAAAGCAATGATCATTTCATTTTTTGAGGGATATCATGTTTTATAATACATTAAATTTTTGGAGGTATATAATGTCCTATGATATATTAATTATTACTTTACTTTCAATAAATAAAGTAATTTTTTTCCATCGAAATTATTAAAGCTGTAGAAATGCCTGAAAACGTTATCAAACAGATGGGTTAAATAATAAACCTTTTGAGGCGTCAGAAAAGGTAATCACACATGTGAATGGAATAAATCCTTTGAATTGATATAAAGGTAATCATCAAACAAATGAAATGAATACATCCTTTGAACCATCGAAAAAGGTTATCACAAAGGTGAATTGAATAAACCTTTTGAACCATGAGAAAAGGTTATCACAAAGGTGAATTGAATAAACCTTTTTAACCGTCAGAAAAGGTTATCACAAAGGTGAATTGAATAAACCCTTTTAACCGTCAGAAAAGGTTATCAAACAAAATAATTTAATTAGCGTATAACCCGAACGGGTAGTAAGACGCACTGCTAAATAATAATAATTTAATAAACCCTTTGAACTGCTAGAAAAGTTTATCAAACAGGTGAATTTAATAATTCCTTTGAACCGTCAGGAAAGGTTATCAAACATCTGAATCAAAGAAACCTTTTGAACCGTCATAAAATGTTACTAAACAGATGAATCAAATACACTTCTTTGAAACCAGTAAAATATATCCAACTGGAGTAAATAATAAATGTTTTGAGATGTTATAAAATTTCTTAAAAAAAGAAAAAAGTGGGGTTGAAAACCATTTTTGAACTGTCAATAAAGGTTTTCCACGCAAAGGATCAACTCTGTATTTTAAACACAAGCCAATCAGTTCATTGTATCACCCCGAATCCCTCCCATAGACGTTTACATGGCGAGTATTTTGTGCAGAATTGCCTCGGTCGACACAGATGCAGTCAGTGCGATGCACAAACGTTACATGTCAAGTAAATCGGGCGTATCATCCGCCACCCTCATACCCCACAAACCTCCACCATCCCTATCCTGGTTGAGCAATGGCGAGGATTTAGTTTCGAGACCTCAGGAGGTTAATGGTGGGCAGGCGTGCCACGCCGCATCTAGAATCTACAATCTAGAAAAGATGGAGAGGAGTGGGAAAGTAGGGGAGGGGGATCTAGGATGGCGGGCAGGTTTCAGGACCTCTTAGCACGGCAAAGTCATCAATCTTCAAGCTGCACACGACCCACCAAACTACCTTCAGGAAGAGTTGAAGGATAAGGAGACTAAGGAAGGAGGCAGGAGGTACTCCCTCCCCCCCCTACCCCTCCTTTCCCAACCTCCCACCAATGGGTACACGTGACGTCACGTCCTCTCATTCAACCGGCTGAATGAATGACCCCAATCTTTCTCCATTTCCCTCACGCCCATTTCGCCATACCTCACCAGTCAACTGTTTTTTTTAAAAAGTCTACCCGTATCGAGGTTTCTTGCTCACCCCCTCTTATTTTTTAAAAATCCTCTGCTTTCCTTTTATCGCTGTTTTCAAATAGCTTTTAGGTGGAGAAAATAATAATTTTTGTTCCGACCTGAAATTGGGGGTATCCCCTCCTCCCCCCGGACCGTCATTACGTTTCTTTATATTGAGACCGAGCCGCTAAGAGAGAGAAAGAGAGCGTATCAGAAAGTGTAAAATATTTTAGTAAGATAACTCAATTCATTTATGAAAGCTATTTATACTCGTCTCGCCATTAGAAGAACCTTTTATAACAAATGAAAAATAAATATAGAGTAGCTAATATTGGCGAACGGACTGTAATGGAGCTATAGTGAAAACACGGTGGTAAAGGTTTTTTTTTTTAAAGTTTAGCATCATATTAAATTAACGGTATAACCTAAGATGAAAAACGGAGAGATTTTTTTCCCCATTTCTTCCTTCCATGTCTTACTACCCATCTGAGCTATACGCTGATGAGATAAGGAGGAAGGTAAATACAAAGGAAATGTACCTGAATCTGCGTGGAGGGAAAGTGAGAAACTATTAATTATACCATGCTATGATAAGTGAGCTCCGACCTCTCCATTAGTATCAAAACAAAACTAGAGGAGCCTAACATTTAGTCCACGTGACCACTGATGTGGGTATGAGGAAGTTTGTTTTAGAATCAGTGCACCCACATTATCTTGGTATTAGGATGATAAAAACCATGATGACAAATCGCTTGTGTAAAAATTGTATCATTGATGATAAAAAAAAGAGGTGTGTATTGTCTAAAACAACTTTCCTACCGTGTTATTTTTAGCACCGCACCTTCCTACCCTGTTAATATTATGCAAGAGGTTTGCACAGCTTAACAACTTAAGTTTAGATACTAAGTTTCTACTTGATTGTGATCTTATGAATAAGGGGAATGCCAGGCCTCCACTGTGGTTCGGATTTCACGTTAAACTGTAGGTCCTTCATTTCATCTCACAATCACCCTACCATTACATATTAGCGTAAGTGCGTATAACCCGAACGGGTAGTAAGACGCGGTGCTAATAATAATAATAATAATAATAATAATAATAATAATAATAATAATACTTGAATGTGTGGATTTAAGAACTCGAAATATGGCAAGCAAAGATTATATCAGACACAATTGAGACTTTTTCGTAACAATATGATTTTTCAAATTTAAAATGTTGTAAAGGTCAAACAATCTTTTCTTTTTTTGATAAACAATCAGAAATTATTTTACTGTAAGGATATAAAGGGTAAAGGAGAGATAAAAGGGGGGTGGGAAGTCCAATTTTAACTAAAATTGGGTAAATACTGCCATCCGTTAGACATTCATGGGATCCTTATAAGGCACTTGAGATTATGGTTAAAAGAGGTATTTTGTATTGTTTAAATTCATATTAAAAAGCAAGTATTTGCTGGAGTCCTTATGGGATTTTAGTTGTTAAAGTCGTTTCCCTGAAAAATATGCATAATGTGATTCACCCCCTTTTCCTCTGTACTATTTATATGTGAAAATAGAACAAAATTGAGGGGGTCAGTCGGGGAAAAAGCATTATAACCCTAATTTTTTATTAAAAAATGTGTTAGTATGGATTTTTGGTAGCTTACCCCTTGAACTACGAGTAGTTTATAGTCAGTTGATATTTTGAGGATAGATAATTTAAATGAATACTTTATTTTTTTGATGGGTAGAACTATAAATTTAAGTGACGTTTAGATAGTGAAAATATCCCATATAAATATACGGGGTATTTAATGTTTTTGCCCCAGCCCTCTCAATTATGCAAGTAATATTAGTATGGAGTCACTCGGAGAAATGAGGACAAATTAATAAACAATTAATATATAGTCTAATAACAAACACAATAAATTATTACCTCGGTACAACCTACTTCACAAGCTGTCATAATTTTTTTTTCTTTCGTCTTGCTTACATTTGACTAAAAGTCTAAGTTTTGTAAAGTTATACAAAAGTATTGTATAAATACAGGTTTGTTAAAATGAAAACTTCATGCTTTTAAGTTAATTTTTTTTTTAATTGTTTAGTATGATATACTTTACAGCAGCGTTTCCCGAATAAATTTATACACGGAACCTTTTTATATTTCGTACATCATAATGGAGCCCCTAAAAAAATGTTTGGAGTAGCACATTAAAAAAAGCCACAGGTGAAAACTTTTCTATTTTCAAGGTCATATACCTTTAAACTGGAAGTCTCATTTTTCCAGGGGGAAGGCAACTACACGCTTTGTTCTCTTTCATGTCAGAGAAGAGATAAGGTTTTACTCTTTATTAAATTATAACTATAGTATCAGATTCTTTACTTACTATTATTAGTATAGGAATACAAAAAAAACGTCAACAGTCAACATACATTTTAATAGGTAGTGTGTAATATTTTCTTTTTTGCCAAATTCTTCTTATATCCGTTTGATTATTAACGATTGTATTCGCATGTCTGGAGCCGAAAAAAGTCGATTTCGATACTTCGTTTTGGTTAAAGGGTTAAGCAATAATCCAGAATGCAGAAAAGCGAACTAACACAAATATTGTTTCGTCCATCAAATATTTTCGTAAATGTGTCTACAATGTTTTAACTTTTAATGAGTAACATTTTTCACTTTTTTAAATATATTTTGTGGAACCCTTAATTTTACCTCACGGAACCCCATTTGGGAAACGCTGCTCTGCAGTAATAACTGGTCATTTGCAAAGCCGAAACTAGTATATAAAAACTCCGTTAGTGCACACAAACTGTTACCCGTGCATTAATACAAACCTCGTCCAATAGAACGTCAACCCCGGGAAAACGGGCCACCCTGAGAACCTGTGACGTTACCCTCATACTACAAACAACAGCCGTCCCCAAAGTGATCACAAACCAACCAATCAGAGCGGGCGTTGGGCGAGCTTCAATGGCCCTCAGTGCACGTACTTGTAACATACCAATTACACTAACGACATGTCAATACTGTAATTGCCCGCTGTAACTGTAAATACTTGATTGGTTCAGCACATCGACCACGTATCAACGGTTTATATTTATTTTTAACCTCTCCACTGTGGTGTGAATTCAAATCACAACCGGATGTAGACATTCGTGTGCCATTCATTGAATGAAGACACCCGCCTCGGTGGCGTAGTTGGCTAACGCGCTTGTCGTGTTGAGCTCGACTGCTGAGGACGGGGAGATCGAGGTTCGAATCTCGGTCGGGTGAACTGGGGGTGGTTTTTCCTAAATGGTTTTCCACTATCCCTCCACGCAAATGCGGGCTCATTTCCTCTAACTCAACATTCCTAATTCTTAATCCATTAGAGTAATTAGTACTTAAAGCGTATAACCCGAACGGGTAGTAAGACGTGGTGCTAAATAATAATATTATTATTATTATTATTAAATGAAGACACTTAAGCCAAAAGTAAAATAGTTGGACTCACTTTAAATTCAATCGATGACAACCTTTTAGTTTATACTGTACTTTTTGTTATGACAACTATTAAGCACTAGCAAATTTCGTGCCTTAGGCGCTGCTAATAAAACATATATATGTGTTTGCAGGGTGAGGCAGAAATAATTATATAAATGCTTAGGAAAGTGATGGACAGCATGCTGAGGTTTGTTTGACGTCCGGTGGAGCTTACATGAGTGACATCATCTTCAAAAAGTGGAAAAGAGTAGTATATAGTATGCTTTAATTTATATAGTCATTATTTAATTTTCAATTAAGGTGTTAATTTTCAAGTTTTTAATCGTCTAATTGTTTCAGCCTTACCCTAAATAGGCCTATATATTTATTTATATAAATATATGTATGTACAAACTACACTAATGGACTAGGGACGAGGAAGGTTGAATTTAGAAGTAGGGTCACGCATTTGGATAGATAGAGTGGAAAATAAATTAGAGAAAAATTCTAAGTACACCCAACTAGTATGCTAACCCTGATATCCCCTTCATTGACAGCTTAGTCTAATTAAAGAGTGTCGTCTTAGACCATATGACCTTCAAAGTGGGTCTCATAATATGGTGTATAGAAATTTACAGATATTTAAATAAGGTACAGTATTCATATTGTGTGTTACTGAGTGACTTGACCCACAGCCATAATCACGTGATCTGTGTCATTTCAAAAAAAAAAACCTCAATGACGTGAGCCCATGAGCGAGCTATACCGACTGAGCGGCCATGTTAGCAATGATAGTGCCAACATTTGCGGATAGAGGGTGTAATTTAGTCAGCTCAACGAACTCTCCAAGCGTTAATCTCAGATTTTTAGACCAAAGTTGCTACCTATTTATTCAAGTAGCTCCTCATTTGTCTTCACGAGGCTCAGTTGACCCCGTTCCAGACCCACTGATTCAACAGAAAGATTCTGGAAGTGCCGGGGATCGAACCCGGTACCTCTGGATCCGTAGCCAGGAACTCTGACTAATAGACCAGAGAGGTGGTATGGCTATGCCATCTATCTCGCAATATACTGGAATGTCAGTGATGGAACATAACGGTTCAAATCTCACCCGACTGGTTTTATTTTAACACATTTGAATTATAACTTTCCCCGGCATTTCTCTGTGATGTTGCATTTCCTCTCAACACCCTTTTACATCCTTGTCACTTAGATTAAGCTGTTAAACAATCCTTGTGTTAAGACGCAATAACTTAAAAAGCCTGTCAACGTACTCATTCCTTGGAAACTTTAAGTACCAGGTCCGGAGTTAAGCTCTCGGGCCCGGGTGTAAATTTTCAACTTATTCAAATATGACCCATTTACGGGTGATCTCCGTAATTATACTACTTTATTCTTCAAACTTCGCCTTTCATATATAGTTAATTGTATAAAGTTGCTAACGGTGACCCGGTGGTCTAGGGGTAAGGTGTTGGACTTCTGTGCTTGGGGGTCCGGGATTCAATCCTCGGTCCCAGCACAGATTTATCTGATTACCAAACTCTTCCTTCACCTCTGACAAGACGTGTATTAATCACAACTTGTGAATGTGAGGAATGCCAGGCCTCCACCGTGGTTCGGATCCCACGTTAAGCAGTAGGTCCTCCATTTCATCTCACAATCACCCTACCATTACACATTAGCGTAAGTGCGTACAACCCGAACGGGTGGTAAGACGCGGTGCTAATAATAATAATAATAATAATAATAATAATAATAATAGTAATGATAATAATAAAGTTGCTGTCTTCCATACCAATACATAGGTTTTGAGCCCAAACTGTTAGAGGCGTTCGGTAATGGTGTACATTATTTGAAAGACGAGTGAATGCCTTTATTGTTTAATGCAATTTTATCGATTATAGCCAATCTAGAAAAGTTCATGTAATGGTTTATTAAGGAAGTATTTTATAAAATGATAGGTTTTTTTAATAACCGGACAGTTTGTGGTTCAAATATTTGTACAGTAAGTATTTGTATTGGCTGGGTTGTTATCAGTATTCTCTCCTACTGAATAGTTCTCAACCAGAAGCAGGGGTTGATCCAGGGAACAATCTTGGTGGGGGGAGTAGGAGATACCTTATACTGTGGATTTTAAAACAAAATTAACCCTCAAAAGTGACGTTTAAGTCAATCCTTAACTCCTGCAAACAAGATAGAAGTAAATAGAAATATCAATGAAACCAATAATTATTTATGATATTTCTTAAATGTATACTAAAAGCTGTTATTTACACGACCATTCTGTGTTTGCTTGATATCATTGGTGACATGTAGAAGAGCCAGGCTGACAAATCTTCTTTCGACCATGGTTCCGTCAGCCGCAACGACTACACTACCAGTTTATTCTTCACAATCATTCCATTACCTTAGTCTGATATTTCCTGCTAGATTATATATTATTGTTCGTTCGTCTGGCTCTTTTCATGCCACCATTTTCGTCGATCTGCTAAGATGTGTTTATATCTCTGTCCCATTTGTGTAGGGGGGACTTATCCCTTACCCCCTCTCGTGGATTCACCACTGAAGCGAAGTGATCTATACCTATATAGCTGTGGAGGTGTACATGTACAGATACATCTACTTGAGGGACGTTTAATATTTGTACTTATAAATAATACAAAATAAACAAACCTAGTATGACATATCCACAATGTTTGTTGATGACTTCAAAGTTTAAAGATATACTTAATTTGCATTATTTTATTAACGTTCTTGGAAGAAGACAAATTTGTACAAATAACCTTATGGAGGAGAAAAAGAAACGAAATAACAGATAATTTTATTGGTTCTCAGTTCGCTTTAGTAACTGAAACATTGAAATTCCCAACCCCACCCTCTTCAACCCTCAAAACAAACTTTTGCGTCCTATCTCTTGTTGATAGCTCACGGAATAGTAGCGTGGTGTGGTAGCGACCGGGATTGGATGGGATTGTTAAGGGCGGGAAGGGGGGACGTGGAAGGGGGAAACCATGCGAAAACACAGTCGTAAAACAAGATTTCTATCGGTGGAATTTCAAAAAAGGGAGTTTTGACATGAATTGCGGAGCTGGCAGATATGGAACCGTCAATAACAGTGACTAATGAGGCGCTTCAACGCACCGGCGCGCGTACACACTAGCGGGGACATTTTGGTGGTGGTGCAAGGGGAGGGAGGAAGAGAACATTTTTGTGAGGAAGAAAGAATACATTTTTTTTTGTTTAAAATTATTGTTAAAAAATAGTTTTATGTGTCGAACATGTCAGGAATTTAACACATATTCAAATAGTTATAAGAGTAAAAGCGCCAGATATTCAAACGCCCTACATAGGTGGGAGTGCGGTCTAAGGCGTCACTCGCGTGAGAGACAGGATTTACGGTAGCTGAGGATTTTAGAGTTCTAATCACGGATGGGTGCTTCGAAAATGTTTTTATTAAGTTGTTTCCAACACTCCTTCCAAGCAAGTGTGAATATATATTCTTTAAATGATATCTTACTCATCCTTATACAATCAGTATAAATAAGTTGTTAGCCCAGTCAAGTATAAAGATGCAGTGAACATTTTATATTCATAAATTCCAAAGCTCTAGCCCAAATCCATCTCTGGTAAGGTAACTTAAAGTATTTACAATGCGCTCTATCTAGAGCAAGTTGTTACTTTTATTGATCTGTCTCAGTCTCACTTACGGCTCTGACAAAATGAAAGTGGCAGAGGTATGAACGATATTAGTAATAAAATTCAATATACAACCAGTCCCTGTGATGAATGAAGGGAAGGTGTCGCATGTAGGGTCAGTTTGTGAATACATTTAGGTGGGCTTGACAGACTGATGTGCAATAGTACCTTCAGGGAGTAAAACAACGGGAATATACCTCACTCTTTATTTCCCTAGTACGCTTCTTAAGTACTGCCTAGCCTTTACAGTTGATGGTGAAATTGTTGAGGATCCGACCATCCTACGCTTAGAGTCTTGACATACATACATTCATTTAAAATCTAGAGAACTACAACAACAGTTTTGTGGCTAACACCGTTGGTAACACGGTCTATGATGTTGGTCTGGCAATAGACTGAATTGTCTGTGAGGAGGGAGGTTGAAGTTCTTATCCGGATGCACCGGAGCTGGTTTTTCACGTGTGATTTATAACCATGGTTCTCCCATTCCCTCTCCATGCAAAAGCGGGTGCATTTACTGTAAGCTGCCTTCCCCATCACTACCCCTTCCTTCAGTCGTTTTCAAACTTCTACCAATGGCGGACCATTTGATGAGCGTCCGAGACACATGTGGATCAACCAACTTAATATACTATTTCTTAATGTTTAACAACAAGTAAGATTAAAAAAACACAATGTTGTACCGGTAATAAAAATGATTGTAGTATGTAATTAAATATAGATCAAATCAATAAAAAATGCCTTTGTTAAAATCATTAACAATGTTTGTCGTTTATAGTTGAAATATGAATAAAATAAAACTTGATTTAAAAATTGTTATAAAGTTAAAATTTTAAAATATCTAAGGTACGATTCCCTCGGTACGTCTCGCGTCTTGCGTCTGCGACCGGGCTGGTTTCTGTGGCCAGTTTCTTCGAGTCGACTGCGACTGGCGACCGTAGTGCGCGTCCAGCCAGCGTCTATACATTGCGTCTGCGTCCACACTGTTCAGAGAGCTCCGAGAGCAGTGTGGACTTAGACGCACCACCAAGCAAGCGTGTGTGTTAGTATTGTATTTAGTTTTGTCATAATTGCTTGCCGACACAGGAAATAAATATAAGTTGTTTACGACAAAGCTTTTTTTTGTAAAAGTGGTTTAAAGGAACCGCGCCATTCGAGGAAATCAATTACCCACAAATGGCGAACAAGAGACGCATATAGGGAAACATTGTATCCCGCGTCTGCGGCTCACAACCCCACGTCTGCGGTCGCAGACACGAGATGCAAGACGCGCCGCGGGAATCCTAACTTAACACTTGAGAAAATATTTGTTATTTAAAAACGTTTTATAAAGAATTTATAAAATAAAATAATGTGGTCTATGGTGTACAACATTCCTTCATAAAATACAATTTTTTTATATTATATATCTTTCGACATTTTTATGTTACCATCATAGCTGAGTGAGAAGCGGAGCGGCTCGTCTGAGGACAGTTAAAAAAACACAACATGTAATAAGGTGTTGATGTTGGAAAGAAGGAGTGGAGGGGAAGGAGTAATGATGTGGTAGGTGTGAAGGAGGGGGATTTTGTAAAGTAGATGGAAGTTTATATTGTTTATGTTAAGAGAATTTAAATAAAATGTTCGACTCGGATGGAAGTTGTTCGTTGATATTTGTATTTCCTGGTTTAGTTCTGACGAGATAAAAATGAAGCTTTATCCCAAATATCCAGTTTTAGTCCTTTATTGCTTCAATATATTATCTTTACTTGTTTACTCCATTCATTTTTACTACATCATTTGTGTTTTTACTTTCTCTCAGCCCATTGGCGAGATCGTAAAAAAAAAAAAAAAAATTCGGACTCGAAATTTTGATAAATGTCTACGTCTCATGACCCCCTGAAACTGAAAAAGTAGTTTTAGTGATGCCTAGATCCGAAAACATTTTACCGGTCAGGCTAAAACTTGGTATCTTGGGTTTTCATTAGGTTCTCCTGAGGGGTTTTCCGAATTAGATATCCAGCCCTAAATATAAGGTTAGTTTACTCAATGGGAAAAATAGATAAAAATCGATTTTATCAAAATCCACTTGAACGATTTTGGTTAAAAACAAACAAAATGGATACATCCGTTTCCCCATAAAAATGACTTTGAGGATACTTTTGCATAAGCGGAAATTTCCAATTTTTATCATAGCTCTGTAACTACTATTTGAAATACGAAATAACGTATCATTGTAAAGTTGTGCTACTATTAAAAAGAAACATATTTTATTTGAGGTATATTTTTACAAATCCAATGGTTTCTAAGTTATAAGAATATATATATATATATATATATATATATATAATTGAAATGGATTGTTATGCTCTTTGGTGGATATAGACTTTCCTTTTTTCAGTGTTGTAACAGTATATACTATTTCTTTTATGCTCTTTAATGGAGTATTTCTGCAACAATTTATACTATTTTGTTTTATATGTCTTACGGGTTAGTAAATGTCTCAATTTCAAGATAAAAGAGAGAGAAAATCTGTGCCGTTCACCACAACATTTAGTTAATCTTATTTGTTGTCATACATCAAGAAAACTTTGAACAACACCTAAGGATGTATTAAAAAATTATTAATATAGCTGTCTTCTTATCTAAGCTTGAAATTATATTAAGGGGGAGATGTAGGGAACGCGAATTAAGGTAAGTGTTTTTGTAGGTTAAAAAAAATTCAAGTATTGCTCCAGTAGAAACATAGAGTTTAAATGTCTTGACACAGTGACCTCCAAATTTATTGAATATCGGTCAAGGGCGTCCTGGAATTAAATGACAATCTTTTTCTCTTTATTTCAAAGGTTTCTAATATAATACCGTTATTCTCATGACAGATATTCAACAAGTGTTGATATTACCATGTGAAGAAAATTCATTTCTATATTTATAATTGGAGCAATATTTTATTTATTTTGGCCAAACAATATTTTTGTTTTAAAAACTGCAAAAACACTGCCCTTAACTCCTGTTCTCTACTTTCCCCCCTTAATTTACGTGTTTATCAAGCAGATACAGAACTTTTATTAAACTACCAAGTATCGTTGACTTGATCGACTTATCCTGTCGATCTTTTACTTTATTTTTTGATCTCTTTCACATAATTTTAATTATTTCCCTGTGGTCCTGTCTGAGGACCGCCTGGCACTCTGCCGCGGAATACAGTTTGAAAACAATTGTCTTATATTAAGCAACTAATATAATAACCTTGTTGTAAAACGTAACAGTAAAAAAGTCTTGCTGACAAGTTTAGACAATCTAGTGGCTCAAAATATCTGAGGCAATCAAATAAATATCATTATTAAAATTTTAAATTAGTAGCTACATAATTCACACGGATTATGTTTGAAATTTTTTACAAGAAATATTTACTGTGCACTTATGAATTACAGTCCAATTTTCATAGGAATAACCTTATCTGACAGAGAGACGTTACTAGATCTACTTTCATGTATTCATAGAAGATACAAGTCATATGATTTGCAAACAGGCCTAGTGCTATAGTACCCCTGGCTACTGACCTAAATGCCTCAGGTTCGATTCCTGGCTGGTATTGGAAACTTTTTTCTCGAAAGGGGAATAATTCACGTGGTCACCAGGTTTCGGTTAGTTATGCTTAAGATAGGTTAAGATTTTCATTTGCTCCATCCCATAATATTCACTATCATCATCCCCTCATCACATCGGGACACGAAAAGAGCCTCCACGGAAGGGTTGTAGCCCTACGATTAGTACGATCGGGAATCCCCTGGGCAACGTTACATCAGTACTGGCTAATTTTTCCCCAAACTGGGCTATGAGTGATGTAGCCCAGACACGCCATTATTATTATTATTATTATTATCATCAACATTATGTGATTTGCAGATGTCTCTTTTGAAATACACTATCTGTACCTAAAAAATAACACAAAATAATTTCGTAAAATGTTATCAATTTTGGCCGCAGAAAAAGTTTTTATATTCACATGAATATTCTACTAATTGATTATATCAATACACAGCTTACACCCACATCGGTGGTCACGCGGAATAAATTTTGGACTCATTTGGTTTGGTTTACCAGTGTTGGGGAGTTCGAGGTTTAAATCCTGTTAGCGTGTACTGAGGATGGTTAAAAAAAAAATTTCCTCCCCTTTTCTTCCAAGAAAATGTAAGTACATTATTTTCTTCTAAACTATACCTTACCCATCCCTAACCCATTATCGTAGATAAACGCCGATAACCTCGGTAGGTAAAATGACGTGGTGGAAGAAAACACGAATTACAAACTATATTAACTCTTAAAACCGAAGCAACACTCAGTTCTATTAGCCATCCATTAGTCACCGTTAAAAGATGTAACCTTAATTTCACGTCCGAGCAAAGATTTATCTGATTAGCAAACCCTTCCTTCACCTCTGACAAGACATCTTGTGAATGTGAGGAATACCAGGCCTCCACCGTGGTTCGGATTCCACGTTAAACTAGTAGGTCCTTCATTTCATCTCACGATCACCCTACACATTACACATTAGCGTAAGTGCGTATAACCCGAACGGGTAGTAAGACACGGTGCTAATAATAATAATAATAATAATAATTTCACCAACCATATTTTTCCCCCTCCGTGTCGGGAATTGAATTCTTGACCCATAGTCCAGTAAGCAAATGTGATAACGACTGGAATAATGCACTAGACTAATCAAGTGAATGGAAATAGCCGTAATAATGCTTGATAATAACTCTAGAAGAAGCCCTAGTGGGGGATTTTACAAGTTGTTTGTTTATCAACATTTTCACTTGAAAAAAACAATCGAATTCCGGACCTAGGAAGTTCAAACGTTGCACGCAGGTAGCCAGCCACTAGACCCAAAAGGTAAAGGAATACATGATGACTGAAAATTCCCACGAAGATCCCGAAAATGGCAGAGTTACCAAAAAATCAAAGTTGAAAAAATCTTGAGGCCTAGAAGACCTATGAAACTAAAACTTTTTCAGGTAGGCTTAGAAATCAACTTATTTTTATCAATTTTGTAACAATATTTTTATATATAATTTCCTAATGTGCGTGTCTTTCCACACCCTCCAGAAGCTTCTAGATGGCCTAGAAAGCTGAAACATTTGCATACTTATAGTATAGAGTAGACCACGGGACAGAAGCTAACGAACCCGGATTTTAGATTTTTTTTTTTATTTAATAAAAATATAATTAATTTAGTTCACTTTCATTTTATTCTTTCTTACGTAATAACTACCGTAAATATACTTTTTTTTTTACAAACAAAGATCGACCTTCCATGCGTCTATCAATTTAAGATGAGGTTTTATTAGGTTGGTTGGTATTAAAACCAACCTATGGTAAACAGACCGAGAAACTAGTATATAATATTTTAATGTCTCATCACTGAAATATTTTTTTCATACAAGATGAGAGCAATTTAAAGTCGTATTTTTTTTTTGTCTAGGATAGTGGGTTACCCCAAAAGTTTTCCTCATTGGACTCTATTTCAATTATAAACTACAGAAGTGGCGAAGTAATTTTACCTGGCATCCCGGCAAATAGAACCCGACAAAATGCGTACCTCAGGCGAAAGAGGAGGTATAAAACCGAGACACCGCACCAAATCAACTCCCCCATTCACCCGCTTACAACCCTCTTCTTGGGAAACATACCCTCCCATATTTTATATCTCCGCTAGGCTCTCTCAAGCCAACAACTGGACCGCACTCTAGGGAAGGACCGCATCATTAGTGTTCGGCAAACACGTGCTGTTTGTCTAATTAATCGCGGCAGTTTGTCTCGAGTAGTTGCAACACGTGCAGTAATTAGAACCTCTACCCCCTACCCTTCTCTCATTCTAGCGGTTCACGCCCACCCTCTAACTTACCCCTGCTCTCTTCCCCTATCACGCCAGCACTACAAGGAGATTGATCCCCGGGCCGTCTCGAGCAACACAAACATCAAGAGTTGTACCAGAAACAAATTACTGACAATGAGATGTACGCCTGAGGTAAGACGAGACGACTTCCATCACTGGATGTTTTAGGATGAGACGAACTCCATCAATGGACGTTGTAGAACAAGACGACCTCCATACATGGATGTTGTGGGACGATACAACCTGCATCATTGGATGTTGCGGGACGATATGACCTCCATCACTGGATGATGTAGGACGAGACGAAAACCATCAGTGGATGTTGTAGGACGATACGACCTCCATCACTGGATGTCGTAGGAAGAGACGACCTCAATCACTGGATGTTGTAGGATGATATGTTCTCTATAATGGATGTTGTAGGAAGAGACGACCTCCATCACTGGATGTTGTAGGACGATACGACCTTCATCACTGGATGTCGTAGGAAGAGACGACTTCAATCACTGGATGTTGTAGGACGAGGCGACCTCAATCACTGGATGTTGGGCGCTCCCACGCCTAAGTTTTAATAAACGCTACTTGCAAAGGTGGACACGCGGACTAAATAAATGAAAGGCTCACCTAGTTCGAATTGATGGTGAAGGCGAGGCCAAGATTAAAGTTCTGGCTTTCTGTGCTAAGGGTAGATTTTATCCTAAGCGAACTACCATTCTCCCTCCGCGCGAATGCAAATACATTTACTTTAAATCATATCTACTTCATCCCTTTTCCATTAGAGTATTTTTTTAACGCCACGTCTTGCTATCTGTTTAGGCTATACGCATATATACTAATCACGCTATTGTGTTAGGGGGAAAAAGGTGGATTTAGAGGAAGTGTACCCGAATTTCTGTGGAGGGAGAGTTTAAAACCATTTAGGATTCGCCACCCTCAGTACAGCCAACAGGGATTTGAACCCCTATCTCCCCTTCATCAGCAGTCTAATCTATTATTATTATTATTATTAGCACCACGGCTTACTATCTGTTCGGGTTATACGCACTTACGCTAATGTGTAATGGTAGTGTGATTGTGAGATGAAATGGAGGACCTACAGTTTAACGTGGAATCCAGAACCACGGTGGAGGCCTGGCATTCCCCACATTCACAAGTGTCTAATCTATTGAAAGAGTGACTTCTTAGACCACGCAGCCACCGAAGTAGGTCATAAGCGTAATTAAAAGCAAAGAGCCCGGAAAGGTAGAAGAAAGTGTTTTAATAAACCTACAAAATACCGTATACATTACTTTGTGTTCGGTTAGAGTATTAGGGTACATTTGAAAATACATCTGATTTGCAACCGACGTTTGTCTATAACCTACACAAGATATAGAATGCTCACACAATATTCACCCCATCATAAGCCTTAACAAATTTGTTATTTTAGGAGCTCTCTTAAAATGGTGTGTAGCAATTATTAACTAACTAATTATATTTTTGCTTTAGTTTAGTTAATACTTAAGTAAACCACTCAACCAACCAGAGTAATGTTAAAGAGCACTGTGAATTATGAAAATAACTTTGAAAACTACAATTCAACCGGCGAGGGTATTTTAACTTCCCAAACGAGTATTTAATTATTTTTTTAATTAACTTAACCATTTAGTTATTGTATTGATCCACTTAGTACTAACATTCTTAAGAGCTGGTTACCCGCCTCGGTGGCGTAGTTGGCTAACGCGCTTGTCGGGTTGAAGCTCGACTGCTGAGGACGGGGAGATCGAGGTTAGAATCTCGGTCGGGTGAACTGGGGGTGGTTTTTCCTAAATGGTTTTCCACTCTCCCTCCACGAAAATACGGGCTCACTTCCTTTCATTCAACCTTCCCAAGTCCTAATCCATTAGAGTAATTAGTACTTAAAGCGTATAAACCGAACGGGTAGTAAGACGTGATGCTAAATATTATTATTATTATTATTATTATTATTATTATTAAGAGCTGGTTGCACAAACAATAATCAGGGGCTTGATCAGAAATCAGATCTTAGTTGATCTCTAATCAGTGTCTCAAACTTCCATTTTCAGTTGCACCGTTAACAATTAGGAAAGGCGCTTATGACCGTTTTGTGTCGACGCAGCATACAAAACTTCAGTAATAAAAATCAGGAGGTGATTGTCGATCAAACTTCTGGTCAAGAAAACCATCCAATTCTCTCCTAGCAACTGATTGATCAGCGTATATCTAAGAGGAGGGTCTAGAAAAATGTTTTGATTCTATTATCATCATGTTGATAGGGAACCTCACCTATAAGTTATAATAACTGAATTAGTTGTTGCATCCTTATTTTAGGGATTAATTATAGTAAAGTATGCGTTCTATATATTTAATTTTGAATATGAATAATTTTTAAGGATAGTTGTATACATTATGGCATCTTCAGAGGACATTTTTCAATCATACAATGTTGGTAAAGGTATAGAAAACAGGTGAGGTCCAAAGCAGTTGAAGGAAAGAAAGGAATTGGTTTTTTTTAATAATATAAAGCTAAAATTTTAGATTCGGTCTATACAAAGGAGTATATTTTATTGTGTGGATTTATTAATATCACTACTAAAGTGTTTAAAACATGTTTCTTAAGGAACGTGTCCAAAATTTCGGTTTAATGAAACGAATATAAATATATCAGGAAGCCTAGGCTGCAATATAATTTTATAAATACAGTGAACTCTAATAACAGTGTTGCCATGTTTGTTTTACTTAATCATTTGATCTAATCTATGATGAGGTGATCTAGGATTTTGATCCTTAATTAACTTTGTTGAAACCCACCCTTTTCTTGATCTAGTATCAAACTGATTGGTAGTCCATTGATTGAATAATCTATACGATGTCTGTGCAACGGGTCCTTAATATAGTCATGGATTGACTCTGGTTAGTACTGATAAATAATATACTATCTGTCCAAAGGTTTCAGTAATCAGACGGTCTAAGGCGTCAAAGTCACAATAAACTGTATTGGTGGTTATAGGAAGGCCAAGTTCCGAATCTCGGCCGAGTACATTGAGGGGAAGGGTGGGGGTTTACTCACGTGTTTCGTCATTGTGACTTACCATCCTCTCTCCAAGTTAATGCTGTTTAATTTCCTCGAGGTTAGCGTCTCCATCACTACTGCATAGAATAATTCGTTAGTAATTTTGGTATTAAACGTACTAATATATATAATTTGAATACATGTTCCTTCTGCGATAAAATTAGTAAAGATTTAGAAGCTGGGTGTGTAGGCTTACTTTCCTGGGTTAAGCTAGTTTGTAAATCGTATGACTTTATCATTTCAAAACGTACTGGTTAGATAATCCAGTCATAATGTACATTTAACAAAATTAACAAAATTAGGGTTGATACACTTTTAAAATTCCCTAACTCTTCCAAGCTATCCACCCAGAAACCAAAATGTATACATTTTCTTGGCATTTTATACGCTAGATTATAATAAAAAATATTTCATTATTTGCACTTTTTTCTATTAAATTCTCGACACAAAAATGTCATTTTGGTGTTTTTCGCCAAATCGTATGAATTGGAAAGTAAAACTAATAGTCCCCGCTTAGTTTTGCTCTTCTATGTCATGTTGCAAAAAATATTGCAAACATTTCAGAAAATTGCAGTGAGATTTAGAATACTTACTGACTTTTTCAAATCCGTACCAACCTAAAGGATATAATCTGTGTAACATATTTCCTTGTTGCATCTGTTTTAATTGCAGACAATTCTTATAAAGTCAAAGAGAAGCAAGAACATTTAATTAACCGAACAAGAATCACCGGTAACGGAAAAGGGAGGGGGAGGACAGAGGAAGACAAGGAAGCGATACGAGACAGGCTAAAACGTTGGTGAATGTTTAATTTGACGAAGTTTTACACCACCCTTAGGAGAGATAGGAAAGGAGGCAAGGGGTGGGTATTGAAAAGCTATTTTGTTAAGGAGTCTAGAAATCTTGATTAAAAGCTCCTACATTACAGCTACTTCTTTTATTCCTACTTAAATATTCCCTTTACAAAGAGATTCGAGTATGGTGATGGTGTTTTTAGATAGAACAAATGGTTCAAAGGCATTGTTTCCCAAATTATGGTTCACCTATCCTCAAGAGTACGTGACTTAATCCTAAGTTTAATTAATCCAAACTTATTTTGTAATAATATAATGTCTTAAAAAAATTATCTCCAATTTTAACTTATTACAAAATCTTGAATAAAACTTGGACTACTCATTTATACCTATACAAGAGATTAAGCATTTGTTTTTTTCTTTTTTACTGAATAGCTGGAAGGGGTACTTGGGTTGTACCTTGAACCTAAAAGGGGTATACGTGATTGGTAAATGTTTGAGAAACACTGGTCTAAGGTGTCACTCTCGCAATAGACTGGGCCACTGATGACGGGGAGATCGGGTGCAGGTCAAATGTCCTGATAATGTTTTGCTCCTAAGTCATTTCCCACTCTTCCTCCACGAAAATACGACTACTGTGCCTCCAAAGTAGGAGTGTTGGGAATTGACAGATAGCAAACATTGGTTTAAAGTCACTAATGTGGAAATAATCATTAGTTTATTAGTAATATTATACTATCAATCAAAGGTGCTATCAAATGCTTCAAATAATACTTCCCTAAGAATTACTGTAGAGTTGTATATTTTATAAATAGTTTTAAAAAGAAAAACATTAATAAACATAACATATGTTTTGATAAAAGGTTGTGTTGGCATTAAATAAAATATTGAAATAAATAATTATTTAAAAAGTATTGTATTTAAAGTTTTATATTTTTAAACTGGCCACTAGAATTTAAGTTCTAGTATCAATACAGGGTTTTTTTAGTATCTTAGAGAAAATCCATGCAAAATACTAGTGTCAAAATATAAAGTTTAATTTTTATAAACATGATTGCATGAATACCAGTTGTTTTGACGTAATCAACCGTCAGCTTAGTACGTCTGTGCGCCATCTTTATTTTTAAATGGACGCAGCCTTCTACAAGCTATCATATTAAAATAATGTTTAAATGAACTACAAACGCTACTTCTAATAAAAAAAGAAACATTCAAACGAGTAATTTTATAACCAAAATTGAATAACTTTAAATACATTTTCGAATAGCGAATTCACATTTAAAACACAACTAATAAAACAAGGTGCATGTGCTCACAGTGATGACATATGGTTTTGAAGAACATTTGGTTCGGTGCAGATATATACGAAAGTGTCTCTGGTAGCTTTTGATAGTTCTCAGTTACCACCACTACTACGCTGGATGGACTCTGCATATCCCTATTATTTTCTTCATCCCTACTCTATTAGTGTAAGTATGTAAATAACCAGGACGGGCTGTCAGACACGGTTCATACACAAAACACAATAGTGATAATAATAGAGTGTCTGGGCTACTACATCAATATGTAACTCAGTTTTGCGAAAATATTAGCCAGTACTAATGTAGTGTTGCCCAAACGTACAAATTGCACATCCTTTTCCTGAATTCTCTTTCCATGTCCCGGTGAAACTAGATGAGGATGATAGTAGATATGACGGGGTGGAGTCATGACTATCTTAAACCTTAATGAAACTTAATCAATCAAACCCTGGTGACCATGGGGATTATTTTCTGGAGAAAAATTCCCTAGTACCAGCCGGGCGTCGAGCCCGGAACCTTTACACTAACAGCTTATGGATCATAAAAACAATGCTTACTATTTAATATATTATATCTATAATTTTTTAAAGGTGATGTAGAGTTTTTAATGGATTATTTTCTATCACCACATAATACTAACCATTCAGGTGATAGTCAGGTATATATTATATTAGTTTTTTTTTTATAAAATTGTAGTGATGAGTAATGTAGAGTTTTAGAAGAAACGTACCAGCATTTGCGTGAAGCGACAGTGAGAAACAATTTAGTAAAAATACACCCTCAGCCGACCGGTATTTGATTCGTATTTTCCCCTCACCGGCAAAACAGATCGATTTATCATGCCATTTAGACGTTGTTCCCACCGACTAGGGTTTTCAGCGGTCTCAATTTCACAGTTTTCTAAACTAGAGTATAGTAAACCGAACTATAATGTTAAGTTTGGTTAGCTGCTATCAAATTAGTTAATATATTAAATAATTGTGCTCGGTATATAGTAATAGACGTAGCCTACTGCCCCATGCTAAGTTAGTAGATGTAAAGTAAGGATAGTATATGTGTGGCTAAAAATGTTTTAAAACCCGATAAAAAAATCCTATCTCAGACCAGATTCGAAGTGTGTGTTGGTGGTCAACGCCGGAAACTCAATCGCAACGGCATTTCTACATGTAAGCGACGGATTTAAAAACAATATATTTTATAACCTGCACCCCATACTACGAAACATTAGCCTTGTTTGAGGTAGAATGATTTCACAAATTATACTGGTCATTCTACCAAAGAGCTATAAACATAGTCTTCTTTCTTTAGGCCCTCAGCGAGAATAATTCCCATTAGTAGCGTGGCCTTAAAAAAAATGCCGTCTTTCTCTTCCTCCCGAATGTAAATTAAAGGTTATTTCGTGTAGAGCAGTGTCATATCGTGGCTGTTTTTGTCAACTAAATAATGCAGAAAACTATATATGAATGTGATTTCGGGTTCATACCCCGGTTTGTCAGGCGTGATTACCGACTATCCAGAATATTTAGATAGATATCTAGATACGTCCATACCAAAAATCACATACAATTATAGTTTTATACATTCTTCACTTAACAACAGAGAAATTGGGATCAGTGAAAAAGTTTTTATGTTTTAAAATAAATATTTTCAGTACCATCTAATTTTTTTAAAATATATCTTTATGGCTTAACTGTTTTTCTGGACAAGATTCCATTGTTTTCAAATGAATACTTTAGATCGCCGCACCCAGATGCGACTCCGGGTTCGGGATGTTTTACCTAGCAAGGTTTCAAATTATCTGTTGGGTAAGACGCGCTCTTAAGAGCGTGGACCTAATTTGCGATAGGACCTGTAAAAAAACACTACTAGCTAAAAAGCAGCGCAGATACGTTTTTGTCCTCATTGGTTAGGTCTTGCATACTTTGTACCCATTGTCACATACGCAAAAGAAACATGGACATTGAATGTAGGAGATACTAGGAGACTGGAGGCCATGAGAATGAAGTTTGTGAGGAGCTTGTTAGATATTATGAAGAGAAACCAGTTTAGGAATTAAATTATCCAGGAAAAGGTGGACGTACAGAGAATACATGAGATAGTAGAAGAAGCAAGACTGAGATGGTATGGTTAAGTATTGAGGATGTAAAAGGAGAGGACACCAAAGAAAAAGATGGGAGGAGCAGTTAAGAGAACGCGTGCAAGTAAGAGGAGAAGAATGAAAGCGATTAAAGGAGGAATAATGGTGGAAGGATAGAGTAAGATCGAGGCATTTTACTAAACTGATCTGGCCACAAGTTGGAAGCAGTTGATGATGATGATGATGATGATGATGGGTAAATCATGTCCTGCAAGATAACCCTTGTTTAGTGGAACGCCGGAGGGCGGAGACAGACATGTGTGCTGCAGTTGAGATCACAACACGAGACTCTCAAGCAGAAGCGTGTGTATAGCAAACCAAATAACCCCTCCAGCTATGCGCTCAAAGAACGCTTGAAAGCAGCTTGAAATTCGTAGCAAATTCTGTATGTTTGCTTAACGAAACAGTACATGGGTTAGATGTTATGGAAACACAGTTAGAGGGAATATATTTTTTCATTGTTATTTATAGACTACAAAGTAAAACCTACGTCGGTGGCCGCATGGTCTAATGCGTCACTCTCACAATAGACTAGACCACCGATGACAGATAGATCGGGTTTCAAAACTCAGTCGGGTGGTTTGAGGGAGATTTATCCAAAATGGTGTTCCAATCTCCCTCAACGTAAATGTGGGTACACTTAATCTAAATTCAATAACTTTACTGAGTGTGTTAGCTGAAGTGCATTAATTTGAGTACTATGGTGTGTAGGGTCCTCGTCCATAAATCACTAGTGTAATTAGTAAATACAAAAATTCAAATATAAAAATATAAACGCATATATCAACTTAGAAACCCACATCGGTGAATACGTGAACTGGACTAAGACGTCAATCTCATTTGGAGAAGGTTAGTCGATGCGGGTTGGAGAGACAGAGAGGGGGGGGGGGAAGGGGGGGCCGGGAATGGTGAGCGGTTCGAATTTCAACCGGGTGTATGATTGGATGTGTTTTTGNGGGCCGGGAATGGTGAGCGGTTCGAATTTCAACCGGGTGTATGATTGGATGTGTTTTTGTCTTCAATTGTTTACCACTTTCCCTCCAAGAAATTGGGGGCATTACCTATATATTATACCTTCCTCCTAAAAGTCCCTTTAATGTAAATATTTGAATAATCTGAGTGGGTAGTAAGACGCGGTGTATAAAAGGACGAATGAAAAAAGCTTTAGTTATAACTTTAACACACTGGTTATTAAAGACTTAATAAATCTTAATCTTAAATGGGATAACAAGTGAAATGCTTAAGTGTGGGGACATGGTAAGTATTACTTGCCAGATTGTGTGAGTTGATCAATGCGTGTGCTGGGAATTCGAATGCTTTTAATGATGGTAAGAATGCTGTCAGTGTTTCTTTGTACCAAGACAAAGGCACTATGAATGTATGTAAGAACTATCGAGCAATTAGTTTGATAATTATTCCAGGCAAAGTTTTTGGGATCGTTTTAATTAAGAGGGTGCGTGAAAAAAAACTGTGGGCAATATTTGGGGTGTGCTATGTGGTTTAATGCCAGATAGAGGTTGCATGGAGCAGACATTTTCATTGCAATTACTGATTGAGAAATGTATGGCACTAAGGGAAAAAGTTTAATGTGCATTCGTTGATCTGAAAAAAGCGTACGATCGGGTGATTAAGAATATGTTATAGAATGTTCATAGAAAGTATGATGTGGGTGCATGGTTAGTAAATGCAATTATGCAGGTGTATATGATGGAAGTAAAGCGTGCGTTATGGCGGATAGAGCTTTGAGAGAATGTTTTGATATTGAATAGGGTGTTACACAAGGTTGTGTTATGTCTCCATACTTGTGAGGATGTGGTTGGTGTTTTTAGGAAGTCTATAACTGTTAGATATGGTTCTTCTTAACATATTCTTACTATTGTTCTATTAGAATTCATGTCAAACCACAGAAAGTATGGATGGTACAAACATTATGAAAGTTTATTTACAGTTTCAAATACACATTAATATGTAAAATCACTTGACCCATATCTGTCACATTTGATGGAGTGTAACAATAGTTCTTACTTATAAATAAACATATAATATATGACAAAACTATCTAGAATTGATCTAAAATAGAGAATTTTCCAAACCTTTCTTCCTACAATAATCATACTTTAAAAAGTACGTGTTTTTTTTAAATGAGTATAAAATTAATTATGTCCAACATTCAGCCTACTGTGAGACGTGCGGGAAGTCTAAAAATGAGCATTCAGGAGCAGCACAGCAAGAAGATCCCACGGTGTTGTAGACAAAAAAAAAAGAATGGGGGAAGGGAGGGCAATAGAAGTGTTGGAGGCCGTACATCGCTCATTTCCCGTTCTATTGTTGAACGCCGCCAACACTCCACTGCGGGCACCTCCCTACAGCCCCTTATCCATCCTTATCCTTCTCGCCAAACCACCCCCTCCAACACCGCTTCTCATCAAGTGGCAATTTGGGTGCGAGAGCGAAAACACACGGACAGATCGAAACTCATCAACCCTTGCCTGCCGTCTCTAGTCCTTCATATTCCCGCTTTTGGCTTTTCTTTCTCCCTTTCAATCATTTCCTTCTTGGTTACTTGCTTCCTCCTTAATTCGTACCACAGCGTAACCCTTCCTGTGCAAATTAGCTACTTAAAAACCACGTTAGTGTTTTACCTTATGAATGAAGAGATCTACAATTCGACTCTGGGTGTGAGATAAGTCGTCAGTGGAAAGTAATAATACTTTATAGGTACTAGTTTGGTTTTTGAACACCATCTTGATACCCGTCCGGGGTGTTTGGAATTAAGGTCAGGTGTAAAATGACACGAGAAAAGGTATGCGTTTTAGGGGTTTATTCAACAAAAAATGTGTTTGGCCAAAACAAATCAAATTTTGCTTCAGTAGAATAATAATTTAATTTTCATCATGTGGTGATATCGACAGTTTTTGAATAGGTATTTGTCATTAGCATAGCGGCATTAGATGATACACTTTTTAAATGAAGAAAAACATAGAGTCGTCATTAAATTCTAGGAGACTAATGACAGCTATTCAACCACTGTCGATACCATCATGTGAAGAAAATTAAACTCTGTGTTTGTGCTGAAGCAATATTTGATTTATTTTGGCCAAAAAGAGGTTTTGGCTATAAAAAAATGCGAAACACCTTTTATTGCGTCACCTCCCCCCCACCTTAATCTGATCTACAACGGTGGATAAGTGGACTAAGGATCAATTTTTTATAAAATATAACGTCCTGATGCCTACCCCATTAGTGTAATTAAAGGCGTACATCCCAGTTGGGGAGTTAGAGGTGGTGAGGGGGTGTGGGGGGGAAGGGAGGGGGGAGAATAATATGAAGTCAAGACAACTGCATGCTTGCATTCAGGCTGAAGACGGCCATTTTGAGCAATTTCTATAATGTTAACCTGCTCCACATTACTGGAATACAAACATAACTATAACCCAGAAATGAAACAAAATGGAACTCATGTTTATATTAACTCTATTAATGGTTTTTATGTCTGTTGTCCACCATTAAAGTGGGTCCTACATGTTAAGGTACAACCTGAATATATAAGCTTAACGATTCATACTTCATGCCAAACAATCCCACCATCTACAACCAACTGCGCCATCTTCCAGAAGAAAGTGTAGCTTAAGCCACCTTCATTACATCGGAAAAAGCACCCAAAATAATAATAGAACAAAGTTTTTCGCTTTATTTTCTTCCTTCGCCCACGTGGTAAAAAGTTTTTGCTAGTCGGGATGATGTAGAAGGGTTCCAGGGAGGAGAGGTGAGGGGGATAAATGCGCCGAGTCTAGTGTGTAACTCAACCCTCCAAAGTTAGCTAACACAACTACTCTCACAGAGATAGGGGTGAGGGGAACAGTGTGGCAAGAATTCATTACAACCCCCGCGAATCATCCAACCATCTCTTCCGCGGAACAACGGCTACAGGATGAACCAAAGGCCATCCAAACTGTAATAATAACGGGCTCTTTTTTTTTAATGAATGTAAGACCATAGACCAGTGGTTCCCAAACTGTGGTACGCGTACTACCAGTGGTATTTACAATCATTCGCTGTGAGAATCAAAACAAAACCAGCAAATTTAAGTCGTAAAAAGATAGGGCCTCATCAAATCTTAGAAATATATTAAGACCATGTCCAACCAAAAGTAAAACAGTTTTAACCAATTATTTAAGGAGTGGCAACATTTATTCAAACTCAGGTAGCCGGTACAGCCACGAAGTCTGTGTTATTGTATCCCTGAGCACCATTAAACATGTATAGATATTGTAATATATGCACGTGAAACAAATTTAAAACCAAATTTCAACACTTCTTTAGTTATTTTCGCCAAACCACCACTGCAGCTGTTCAACACGGAGCTCAAGTTGCGTTATGCGCATGCGCAACGTAAGATGGCTCAAACTGGGAGGTGGAAAATTGCCCGGCCAGTGATCAGAAAAAACATAGCGTGGCGTAGCAAGGCATGGATAAGCTTAGCATAGCTTAGAATAGGTTAGCTTAGCATTCTGTGTGTACCGGACTTTATCTAAATCATGTTTTAAATCAAGTAGGCCTACACTATTATGTGTCACTATTTTTTTTAATTGGTTAAGTTTGACACACAGATTTTTAGTTTTTGTCTTTAGCACCGCATATTACTACCCGTTAGGGTTATACACTTATGTTCTAACTACATTGGTTTGTTAGGGTTTATAAATATTGAATTTAGAGAAAGTGTACTCGCATTACGGTGGAGGGAGAGTGAAAACCCATTTAGGGAAAAACCACCCTCAGTACACCCGACTGGGATTTGAACCCCGATCTCCCCGTCATTAATAAGCCAGTCCAACACGAGAGTGCCGCCTTAGACCGTTAGGCCACTGAAGTGGGTATGAACCAGATTAGATGACCTCGACGCTTAGTCCGCGGGTGACTCTCTTGGACCGTTGCTTTCTGCCGAGTCATCAGAAGGAGGGTTACGCGTACGGCACATCCTGCCCTCTTTAACCCACGACCCAACCATCTCGACAAAGCGCGCATTTCTATTTCCCCAAGCTTCATTTCCACGCGGGCTATCTGCACACGAGAGGAGCCAACCGACCCCTTACAACCCGATCCGCCAAGGACGACCGGGTATTTCCTCGACGTGCTCACCACGCTTCAGTGGAACATTTTCTTGAGTCAAAAACTCAGAAGCAGGAAACGGAGAACTGTCGGTGGAATGTAGAGCTTTGAACACAAAGAGACTACAACATGGAATTCGATCGACATTTCTTTGGTAAAAGATATTGCCAGAACTTATAACATAAATATATCGGCCCAGTGGAGAAAACATGTTTGCACAAAGCGTCCTGTGTAAGATTATATTTTTATCTCATGACTTACTAACCGTCCAGTTCATCCGAACATATGAGTTTAAGGTGGGAGTGTAGGGGACGCGAGAAAAGGTAAATATTCTTTTTAAAGTTTTTGTAGCAAAACTTGTTTTGGCCAAAATAAATCAAATATTGATGACGTATAAACATAAGAGTTTAATTTTCTTCACAAGGTGATGTCAACAGTTGTTGAATATCTGTCATGAGAATAGTGGCGATAAATGAGAAACTTTTTAAATGAGGAGAGAAAGTTATCATTAAATTCCACGACACCCTTAACAGATATTTAACAATTATTGATATCCCACCATGTATAGAAAATTAAACTCTATATTTCTACTAGAGTAATATTTGATTATTTTGGCAAAACAAAACTATTGATATAAGATTGGCAAAAACACTGAATGCCATTTTCTCGCGTGCCCACGCTCTCACCATAATAGACAAGCATGAGGAAGACGAAATGTTTGATGAAATGTGGAAAAGGTGAATGGAAAACAATAACTAATGAAAGACAACTTATGACACCCAACTGGGATTAAAACTCAAACTTTAAGAGACTAACACCTTTGTCTGCGTGCCCACCAGTCCAAATGAGTTTTACTTCGAAGGGTGGAGGGTGGTAATCCAGCTTAAATTGACTCACTCAACTAAAACTCACTCATTTCTAAATACCTGCATTGGTGAGCTGGCGGGATAAGGCTTCCGCCTCTTACGATCTGATTTTCCAGTGACTGTGTTCGAACTCTGGCTAATAAATCAAGAGGTTTTTTTTATAGGCGTTTTACAATCTTCCTTCATGTAAGTGCTCGCACATTCGATCTAAATTCTACCCTCCTCATACTTCTTTCCAATAGTGTAAATATGCGGGAAACCCGGACGGGTACTAAGATATGGCGCATAAAATACTACGTCTGATATATTATATAATAATTTCATTTTATTAATATCAGTGTGTTGACTAAGGAAACAAAAGAAGGTTTACGTTTTAAAGAAAAGTATAAGTATTCGATCGGAGAAAGGATGATAAATCATATTGTGAGTAAATATATCCGCTATGCTTCCACGTCAACTTAGCAAAACTTTATGGAGTCGCCTCGGATCATACAGTAAGCTTAATGATTAACCCACTTTTGTCAATGGCTATAATCACAACCATGACCTTGGCGATCTTAGATAAAAGTTCGCCTCCATTTACCCTAAAAAATAGCAAGTTTACCTTACTTGGTTTCAGTGAAGTGTAGTTTTAAAAGATAGGACCATAGTATAGTCAGTCAAGGTAATAATACTGTGTTTCAGGGTAAACGACGTGTAACTGGTGTATTTGTTATCGAAATTGTTTTATTTAAACAAATACAAAAATGCATTAGTGATATCTAAAATTAATTTCAAATGGGGGGCACATTTTATAAACACTTTTAAACGAGGAGCACAAATAATGGTGACGTAGCTTGACTGTATTTTGCTTACGTTTTGGGCATTTAGTGAGTACTTTTCACCCATTGTCTCATATGCAGCAAAAACGTGGACATTTAATGTAAGAGGGACTAGGAAAGTGGAAGCCATGAGAATGAAGTTTGTGAGAAGTATGTTAGCTGTCACGAGGAAAAACATAATTGGGAATAAAGTTATCCGGGAAAGAGTAGGGGTACAGGGAGCTCATGAGAAAGTAGAGGAAGAAAGAAAGAGATGGTATGCGCATGTAATGAGGATGGAAAAAGAGAGGATACTAAAGAAAATGATGAGAATAAAGTATGAGAGAAAATACTTCAAGGGAGGCCAAGAAAGAGATGAGAGGAGCAGACGATATAAAGTGTGCAAGGGAAAGGATAAGAATAGAAACAATTAAAATAAGGAATAAAGGCGGAAGGAAAGAGGAAGATGGAGGCATTTTACTAAACTAAGACGGCCACATGCTGGAAACAGTTGATGATGATGAACGCGTCTCATCTTTTAGGATAATCCTTCGGAGCCTGTCCCTCGTGACTAAATGTTTAGAGTAACCAATTTTGAGCCTAGGGTACCCTGGTTCAATTCCAGATGAGGTTAAAGGAGATATTATATTTGTTTTAAATGGGTTCCCGCTATAAGAAACTATACAGTCCGTAAATATATACTCATATTAGCCTTACTCTCCTATGTTAAGTAAGTTTGTAAGTGATATGCTAATATATCCGGTGTATTAAAAAAAAAGGTGCACGCGTTAAATAACAAACACCCGTTTCAGGGGCCGAATGGTCTAAGGCGTCACTCTCGTGCTGGATTAGCCTGCTGATGACGAGGAGATCGGGGTTATAATCCCGGTCGAGTCTACTGAGGGTGTATTTTTTTTCCTAAATGGTTTACCACTCTTCCTTTAAGCAAATGTGGTTAGAGTACTTCTAAAATGATACCTTCATCATCTCTACACCATTAGAGTTATTATCATATATGCGTATAACCTTAACAAGCAATAAGACACGATAATAAAAAAATAATTAATAACAAGAGGGCCCCTTTTGAAATAGTGGCGCTGACCTTTACTCGCAAGAAGGTCAAAGTAGAGGTCACATGTTTTGGAGGATAGTGAAGTGTGGCGCAGTTCAACTAACTGCCATCTCTACATACACAAGATATGCGCCATTCAACGAGGCCCACTTGACTGCAGCACAGAGTGGAACAAACCAGGGTGAGAGAGAGACAAACCCCACCGCACTAACACGGCCATCTACTCCCACAACGACCCGGCTGACAACGGACAGTCGGACTCACTCCAGTCGGGCAAGTCTTTGACAAGGGCAGCGGTGTATTATGACTTATTGCAGGGCTAGTTATTTACCTTTGGAAGAGACCGCTTCTCACTTAACATCTCAAATCATACCACCGCTCTCTTTACTCGGCGAAACAAGTGCTGGGTAACCTGCATCGGTTGGAGATGGTATAACACGTTACTCTAGTTTTGGAAGTTACAGTTACGAGGACATCACGGTTAGAATCCCGGTTGGGAGTACTAACGGTGGGTTTTACTAAGTGGTTTACCACTTTAACTCCACGCAAAAGCGAGTACACTTGCTTTAACACTTTACCTTCCTTTTCCATATCTCATTGGCGTAGATAATATATACAGTAACCCCGTGGCTTCTTTGGTGCTGACTGACAGCTCACAGCTGACAGCTGACGGCTTTGAAAAGTTACCAGACCAAATTATTTATCTCTACACGCCGAACCAAATGATCTGCAAAACATGTGTTTAGCAGCCGTCACTTCTGACAGTCAAAATTTAGGTATATACCTAAATGTTGACTGTCAGAAGTGAGCTGTGAGCTGTCAGTCAGCTCCAAAGAAGTCATGGGGCTACTGTAAAATGCATAAATGATAGCTTCGGCTATTTGATTCATTAAAGAAAGCTTGCCGACTTTAAGGAATAACGAAGTGTAGGCTACATTATGCTAAAGTTTTTATTCGAGCCGTGTGTTTGTTGCATACAGTAAGGTGTCAGACTTCTATGCTGGCGGCCGGGGTTCAATCCTCGGTCCCGGCAAAGATTTATCTGATTATCAAACCCTTCCTTCA
>CABEEJ010004486.1:0-59998 GCA_901482245.1 Timema douglasi
TCCCCCACCCCCCTAGCCCTTAATTGGCCCTTTGTTCACCAATTAAGATTTCTTTTGTGTAATGGTATGACCCTTTTCTTACTACTGAGCATATGTAACTAGTGCAGCCATATTTTGAAATTGAAACTATACCATCCTTTTAAAAATAATTAGTAATCTTTGTTATCAGCGTGCTGAATATTAATAATTAATCCCTATTTAATATAAATGGAACCCGCTCTGATGGTCGCGTGATCTAAGACTGTACTTCTCAAATTATTTTTGTTCACGGCACACTACTCTTTGTCGTAAGTCCACACGGCACACTAAATGTGCAAGTTGACAAAATTACAGGAGACTCGGCCATGCTCATGCACTTCTCTCAGTTGGACAGGAAAAACGAGTGTGTTGGTCCTCAATTGCAGAATTTTTCAAACTGTTCTCCGCGACAATTTTCCTAATCTGAACAAAGGACTTTTTTTTTTTTACCAAAGGAACAGCCATAACATGTGATCTTTTCCGTTTGCTTTGTACTTTTATACCGGTAAAAATTAACTGTTGTTATTGGATGTCTATAATATTAGTGTGAATATTTTTTATGAAGACACCAATATGTATTTTTTGGTGCAAGGGCTACGTCAGTCTAGAAAGTTTGGAAACCCCTGATCAATTAAACCATGAATTGAGATGTTGTTTAAGAAACGACAAGCTCATGTTTCACATTAATAATCACTCAACTTTTTGGTTGTATGGACGCCATTTCGGTCTTTGGAAAGTTAAATTTATTAGAGATTTAAAAAACATTTTTCCTTTATCTACTTGATAAAATTATAATTGAATGAACCTACTCTTAATCTTTTTGTCAACACTAGCATAACGTTGATAATTTCGTGGAACACTCTTTAAGAACCACAGGTCTAAGGATTCACTTTCGCAGTAGACAAATCTACTAATGATGGGGAGATCGTTATTCGAATACCTGTCGTGTGTACTTATGGTGTTTTTTCCACATGGATTTTACAATCTTCCTTCACGCAAATGCGGTCACACCTCTATAACTCAAGCTTCCTCATCCCTAACACTATAGTGTAATTATTTCATTAGGTCTTGGCGTGTAGCCCAAATGGATACTATTATAAATATAGTATAGTGAACACGTTGACGAGGGTGAATTTTAAATAAATGTATAGTCTCTCAAACTCACATATTTACTGATTTTCCAAACACCCTGTATTGAACAGCGGGCACGTCTTGACTCCACTTGGCGAGTCAGCTTTAAAATCTTACTGTTTACGACGGCCAATACCATAAAACCCCCTTGAGACTAATTAAATCGTCCTCCCCAACTCGTTTATCCCTGTGTGCCTGGTTAATGGGAGTGATGGTGGGCAGAAGAGAACGAATTGAGAATGAGTTTTGGAATGCTTAAAAATACATTTGATTGTCATTCGTCTATTTACAGAACAGTATTTAGCGATATTGAATGGGAGTTGTAAGCTATTTTATTATCTCATATGAATTGCATGAAGTAATATTCGGTGTGTACTCAGAAGTTTGAAATTATTATTTTTAATAGCATGTACTGAGACCAAAATAGTCGACTGAAACGGTGTATTCGTGATGGACATATCCAAAAATATAAGGTATAGCCTTTGAAAGAATTATAATAACTTTGAAGGCTAGTCAGTACAAACCAATGAGCAAAGAGTGGTGGCCCAATACCAACCTTATCCTGTTCGATAATTTGAATATCAGTCTGTTTCGAATGAAGAGGAAAATTTTTAAATACCGATGTAGATATTTTTATTTGAGAATTTACTGACAAATTTTTTGGAACTCTTTGGCATTCATGACTTTGGTAAAATGATTTGATATGAATAGTAATGTAGGAGATATATGCTTATTAAATTTTAAATTTTTTAAAATTATTGAAAGCATTTTGTAGAATACTTAATTTCTTTTTGTAACTAATAGTGTCACTTTAACATAAAACGCGCTTACTTTCTGTATTCATCCTTAATAGAGGAGTTTTTCTATTAGGCGTGAACACTTTTAGTTTTTGTAAATAATAGAAGTTTTCCTAGGAGATATGCTTATTTTAGTTTTTGTAACTTATAGAAGCAGTTTTTCTATAAACTATATTAAGTTTAGTTTTATAACTAATAGAGGCGTTTTTTCTAGGAGATATGCTTACTTTAGTATTTATAAATAAAAGAGGCGTTTTTTTAAGGAGATATGCTTATTTTAGTTTTGTAACTAATAGAGGTGTTTTTCCAGGGATGTGATTACTTTAGTTTTTTATAGCTAATAAAAGCATTTTATTCGGGAGATGTGATTACTTCAGTTTTTGTAACTAACAGAGGCGGTTTCCCCCCCAATATAAGTCTTATTCTAGTTTTTATAACTAATAGAGGTGTTTTTATAGGAAACGTGATAGCTTTTGTAACTAATAAAGGCATTTTTTTTCTAGGGCATATATTTTCTTTTTAATTATATACAGTACGTAAAAGAGACGTTTATCCAAGATGCGTTAAACGGTTTTATTTGAAAAGCCCAAACCATCAGAGAAACGTGTGGGGCGCAGAACAAATATATAGTTTTAATTATCAAAAGTACATTTACAACAGACCTATGGATCTCACTTCAATCTTAACACACCTATGACAAATTCAAGAGGCTCTCGGGGGAAGGTAGGGAGGAGTATGTGTACTGAGAGTTTGTGAAGTTCACCTTCATAATTCCCCTACGCTCTTCAACTAAATATGATATTTTTTCCCCCCTTCCCCGCAGCATCTGGAATGTTGTATCATGTTCTTCCATGTTTGAGGTGTTGCGTGCTATGTTTGGTATCCCAGGAACACAAGTCATTACTCAACCCGCAATGATTGACATCACAATGGTTTAGTACCGCTGGATCCGCAGCCGAGAGACCGACCGGGAAATTCACTTAAAGGTTGTTCAGTCTTGCCTTGACTGCTTTACCTACAGAAGACACATTATCAAACTTAACCAGCTCATATGGGTAGATTTAGTCAAAGCTGTTTTATAAGGAGTTGAGCTCCAGAACATGTAAAAGGGTCCGATAATTAACTGAAAATCCTTCATATTTAACATTGATGAGTTGGTAGCCGGGGAAATCGGTGCTGTGTCAGATAGTTTGTAAGTAGTGTGCCGATATAAGCAAACTGTTAAGAAAGTGCACTTTTCCACATCCACATTACGATTCACTACTCGTTTTGACTAGGTATTTAATTACTATACCGGAGTAGGAATGAGAAGGGAAGAAACAAGAAGAAATGTAAATGCATTTGTGTGAAATACATTTAGTAAAAATCACCTCCAGTACACCCAACCTGTATTCTAGCCCCTAATAATTATATATTTGATTAATAAACGGTTATAGCCACATCTAAATATCATATTCTTTAAATTTAAAAATGACACCTGGACACAAGAATCGAACCCAGGACTTTTACTTAGCACACCAAGAACTCGGGTTGTATTCCCGTGCCCAAGTGTCTTTTTTCCATATAAATAACAAACTATATAAGCCTGACATCTAACCCACGTGCCAAGATTCTGAAGGGATTCGGATCTACAAAAAACTATCTTAGAGTTGGTTAGACGGTTGAAGGCAATAGTGACTTAACTCTAGAGATGGATGTATTATATTTTTGATCTATAAATCTTGTACGCGTAATCTATAGCACAGCACTATCGATAAATAAATTAATATGTAGTCTTCTAAAGGTAGCAGCACGATTTTTACACGGAAATACAAAGTGAAAATGCTTTATAAAAGTGTATTTGATTCGTTTAGGCATTTAAATAATGTTCTGTAAACATTTTGAAAGTCCACAAATAATAAAACTACATGAATGGTGGTATCTAAACAGTTTGAAAACCTATTCACATGTATTTAATCTTTTTGCACCACAAGTTATACTAAAGCTGTCACGTTTGGTGGAAGGATAGGTGGGTAAATCGACAGACGGGTAAATTTATCTAAGAAAGTAGTTGGATGTATGCGGACTATTGAAATAATGAGATATCGAAATAGGTAAATATGGCAGTATAAAAAAGTGTGTTAACGCCAAAATTGTTTCATGGATGTGGGTTTGTCAGGAGGAACACAAAAGTAAGGTGGAAATGGTTGGAATGAGATATCTAAGAAATGTATGTTGAAAATCTCTTATAGTCATAGCCAGTGATAAATGGGTGCTGAAGGAATAAGGTTTGAAAGATAATCCAAAAGGTAAATTTGAAAGAAGCGTATTACGTTGGCCTTAGGCGTGTTGAGAAGGATGGGTGTGGAATGAAGAAGCAAATATATGAAGGTAAAGTGTGTAGAGCAAAAGTAAGGGGAAGAGGTAGGCCATGTAAGTCATGGCTAGATGTTGTAGACGAATATGTGAAAAAGAGAAACATTAAGGGTTTTAAGAATAAAAGAGCATCTGTGATTTGTTGTATGGATGTTGTAGAATCAAAATGAGTATGCAAGGATTGGGAATTGTGGAGAAAGTTATTTAGGATGGTTTAAGTACCGATTTTTTTTCATCTATGTACAGAATAATTTCTTGCCTACACCGAAAGGGAACGACATTATGTATGTATGTATGTATGTATGTATGTATCTATGTATGTATGTATGTGTGTATGTGTATATGTGTATATGTGTGTATGTATGTATGTATATATGTATGTATGTATGTAATTACATTTTATTATATTTATGTGAACATATCAACCCTCTGTCCGGTGTCAAGGAGTAGTGTTTAAAAATTCAAAAATCCTCCATTTGTTTATTGATATTTCATGTAAACATATCATACAGTTAATTAGGCCTACCTTATATTTAAACACGTGTATTCAATTTGCAATATACAGTATTTCAAGGGTAAGTATAGGATTGCTACCCAAGGTTTGTTTGAAAAAAAATACGCAAATACAAGAAAAAACGCCACACACATTTGAACATTGCTACTAATTTAAACACCTTTGTAAATTTACGTTTATTTCGTCATTCAATTATTTTCAGGCTGCTTAGTAGTGAATATATTTGAACGCTTTCGCAATAGACTAGATTGCCGATGACGGGGAGACGGGCTCGATTCCCTGTCGGGTATACTGAGAGAGTGTTTTGTTTTTTCAAAATGGTTTTTCCAAAATCCCTAAATTCAAATATGGGTACACTTCATCTAAAATTCAACTTTACTTATCCTTAACTAACTAGCGTAAGTAGTAATAGACGTATAAACCGAACCGATTGTAATACACATTGCTAAGAAAACAGCTTTGAATACTCTTGTCTCAGTCGGCTGTTAAAGTCTCCAGTTAATATGTCTATAAACTATATTAAGAAACACCCGTTGACAGGCATTGTCTATGAAAGCTGATAGTGATGAGATGCACTTCTGTATTTCACAAGTCGCAGCAGTGCTAATCATTGTTGATGAGTAGTATGATATTGACTTTAAAAACAGCGGGAGATATGATATTCAAATGTCTTAACTTACAGATTATATTGAGGATGAGCTAAAACAATAACAATATTTTAATATTATTTATTTTTCTATATCATATTGTGCGTCTACACTTCTAAATATTGTCAAAACTTTTATTGCAATATCTATTAAGAACGAGAAAACATTTGGTGGGCTCTAATCATATCTTGCTCTTAAATAGTATACAATATATTACTCATGTGGTCTAGTTTCAATGCTGGCTATCTGTGATTTAACAACTAAAATAGCCAGGGCCACCCTTAGAGGGTGTTCAAACAAGGTGGCTGCACAGATCCCCGTGATTTGGGGACACAGGGCAAAAAAAAAAAGTTGTTGGGCGAATAATTTTTATTTGCGCGCTCGTATAGTAGAGGGCTCCTTATATAAGCGATCTAGCAAATTTTGTCAGAGTGTAGTAACAAATAAAAAAATAATCATGTGTTTGGATTTATTATACAAGTGAATCGAGTTCTTCGTTCTAACTTCACTTATTTGCTTTTGTCTTTCATTGGTGGATATGTATCACGATAACCTTTGAGCACATTATTGATTTAATCCAACCTTAAGAAAGTTGTTCTTTGTAACTATATATAATTATATCAAATTCGTTGATGAAGAAAATCGAATGAATGGTTGGGAAGAAATCAACTCTTATATGTACAAAAACATGTCTTATAGCATTAATTATTAAATTTTTTTTTTACCTTTTAGGTCATTTCTTGATACCTTATGCGGCTGAAAATGGATATATAACTGCAAATTACTAGTATAACACAAATAAAAATTAAGTTTTTAACTATTTTATGGGGCTAGGGAAGAATAACTGGGGCCCCATCAAAATAACTTTGCCCATTGTCCCACGTCTGCTAAGGGAAATCCTGAAAATAGCTTAACTAAATTAAAACGGGTGATAATTGTCAAAATTAAGAAAAAGCTCCATAATTTGCAAGTAAAGCATCTCCATCGTATGCGATTTAATTTGAAATTCAGTCGCGGTTAATTCATGAGATACTTATTTCAAACAATTTACATGTTTTGACGAGGAAGCTGAATACTGCTGAGGTATTCTTACCAATGAACACGCGGAATGGATTTCAAACACATCTATGTCATAATTTGTTTACGAATGGACATCTCTGGCAGCTATAAAAAGTTACTATATCTACTTTCGCGTACTCATACGTCAAGTCATGTGACCTGAAGCTGTCACGCTTGATCAATATTATAAATACTTACAAAACATCCCTAATAATATGGTTGTTGTCAGTAAACAATATAATATGTTTGTTAATTTTTAAGAGGTACTCAACTGACCAGTTGTAAGAAAATCAACAAACAGTCTGGTTTGCTGGTGACTGGGAGATAGGAGTTAAGAGTCCCACCGAAGTGTACTGGGGGTAGTTTTTACTAACTGGTTTTCCAATTTTCCTCTACGCACCGCCTACTTGAAGAAAAATTATCTTATACTATTGTGATATTTATTATGGGAATGGCAGTGTTAAAGCTTCAAAACAATCCTTAAATATTTTAGAATGTCTTGTTTTGATTCTATTAAAAAATAATTTATTTGTTTTAGAAAGGATAGATTCGTTTCTAGGTACTTTAATGGTATCAAAACTGCAATATTTCGCGTGAAACTTCATTGAATATAATTTAAGTTCACCTTTTAAAATTTAAAATGTAAGGTTCTTAATCTTATAGGACTATGTTAGTACCTTCCACCTAAATTTTTTGCGTGAATAATAATTTGAAAACACAAACGACTTATTAAATAACGCAGGACTTCTAAACGTTCATAATGCATCTCAACGCTCTGGTAAGAGGCCTCTTTAAACTGCCAACTATCTTTCTTTAAGGAATTGTTCGCATATGCACACAAGTTGTTTTTTGTACCGCTCAACCCTAAACGTTTCGTGTCTTGCTTACAAGCAACACTTACTATCTCCAAGCTAAATTTCTTGTTGCGTTCTTCAAAAACTAAGGTTGATTTAAAGGGTTGTGTATTGTATAAACCAGCTGGGCGATCTAACAATTAAATTAATAGAACAGGTACCTCAACTTACCTAACCTTGTTATTGAATTCTGGATGGTTCATTTGTACGTAAAGCCTTTTATTTTATTGAAATGAATACCTTTTAGACAATAGTATTATGTAAATGTGTCACAAGAAAGGTTAGACTGTCTCTCATTATTTATTCAGTCGGTATGTAATTCATCTGAACCTTGGTGTGAGGTGAGTATATACCTCTCAGCATCTCTGACTGTCGTTTCATTAAAGTGTGTGTTTTAATTTTAATGAGCCCACCTGTGTAGACACAATGACTTTCATACTGTTGAATAAAAATACATAGTCCACTTACAAAGTAACTTCTACTAAGCTATAGTTTAGTAAACCAACAATTATAGTAACTAGATGCAGATGATTACAAAAGAAAATGTATTATACCTTCTTGAAAATTCCTTAAAAACTGTTTCTTAAAGTAAATATATTATTTTTTATTTAAAATAACCATTGTAACTATGCAAATAAATCAATTTTCTCATATAACACCATATAAATGTACTTAATAAGTGTTCATAAGGGGAGTCAGATTAATAGAAGGCGTATAATAAAAGCAAAAATTCCAAATTAGTAAAATTACTGTTTCTCTTTTCAGTATATTTTATGGGTGAAATTCTTGGTTTTTAATTTTATAAAAGCAATTAGGCAGATCTGAGTATTATTTAAACTCTACAGAAAACAATTGTCTAGTATTTTTTACTAAGTAATCAAAGTTGAAAATTTGTTACATATTTCTTTGTTCAATGCAATTATGGTCAAACTTCCCAGGGGTATAAATTAACGATCACGCCTGATAAATGTGTATGACGTCACTAATGTAACATGCCTACCAAACACGCTGCGCAATCCCGCGGCATCAGAAAACCAATCTACACAAATGGATCATATCTAAAATTGGTCATGTCTCAGCTCAACATAAAAGTGTTTAGCATTTGAAAAGGGAACCACTGATTTTAAATGGAAATATCCTTATACTAAGATAATTTCTATGGGAATGGCATTTATTAAGCTTCAAAACCAGTAAAACAATTTTCAATTTTCTTAGAGTCTTTTGCTGTGACCCTGTTAGGGAAATAGATTAATTTATTTGAATTAAGACTAGATCGGTGTTTCTAACCACTCACTTTGCTCTCAGAACTGCAACATTTCACATTAAACGTCAATAAAAATGAGCTAGCTCTAAATAATTTTTTCAATTTAAAAAAATTAAAATGTAATATTTTTAATTCTAAAAAGATATGTTGATGCTTTTGGACTCCTTTTAACGTGAACCATATTTTTAATGAAAACAAACACTTAAATAACACAGTATTTCCTGACGTCTGGAATGCATCACAGCTTTCTTGTAAGCTGCGCTCTTAATCATTTTAAATACATCTAGCACTAAAAGAATAAAGTAACTTTTTTATAATCGCGTCTCACTACCTGTTCATGTTATACGCATCTATGATAATTACTCTAAATGGGGTAGGATGAGAAAGGGATCATTTTAGACGTAATATACCCGCCTTTGCTTGAAAGCAGAGAGGGAGACCATTTATGAAAAAAAACACTCAGTAGCACTGACCGGTATTCAAACCCCAAGCTCCTCATCATTATTAAGTTAGTCTAACAGGAGATTTATGCCTTAGACCATTTGACCACTGAACCGGGTGATAGCTCATTAATTTACAAGCGAAATTTTTTTGTTAAAAAATAGAGCTTATAGGCCCTACTGTGATTATAATGGATACATATAAGCGATGCCATTTTAGCATATGCTAATCTGTGTTAAGTTAATATACTAATGTTAATTCAAGTTGATGAGTACCAAATTTAGTCATAATTATTGTTGAATTATTTGATCAAAATTTTGAACGATCCTCCTGCAAACACCTGTAATATTGTGCAACAAATTATTTGTGTAGTCCAGTTTATTAAAACAACACCCGTTGTTCAATATTCTACACCAAGTTGATTGAATATACCCGCGGGTACCTACTATACAGCTGATCGTACTGTCTGACCTGCTATCAACGAAATTACCAAGGGGATGATAGGGGCCCACAAGGGTTTATTACATAAGGGATAGCGTGAGGGAGTGAGAAGGAGGGAGCCGGGAGAAGATTGAAGTGACCTGAATACGGCCACCCTTCGACCGCAATTGGCCTCCCTCTAATTAGTGGGGTGGACACTCTACCCCAATCCCAACCCTCACCCGAATGAGTAGAACAAACCACTGTCACAGGGTTGCAGTAATTAATTTGCGGTCAGGGGATGGAAGGTCGGGAAAAGGGAGGGTTTACGTTGATACTCTGCTAACATTTGGGGGCCAACATCCACGAGTGTACCGATGCTGTAATTATTGTAACTTAGGTTCTGTGGTCATTTGAACTGTCGACAGCAGCATGAAGACAAATTGTTACCATGTGATATAATTTTTTTACCTTTGTATATTTATATTCTATGGTTTTAAACCTTAAATAAGTAAACATGAAACATTGATTTTAACATAAGGTATACATAACTAAATATAGGCCCTAATATTAACATTAAAAGTGTACTAAAAGGGAAATTTTTATGCAAATCGTTATGTCAGCACATAACTTAAAACACTATCTTAATCTAGGCCATAATTGTTCTTACACAGTCAGATTAAGGTGGGGATGTAGAGGATGCAAAAAAAGGTAAGTGTTTTTGCAGTTTTTATATAACAACTTTTTTTTTTTTTTTGCAAAATATATCGATGACAACTTTTTCTCTTCATTTAAAAAGTCAGTCATTTAATGCTGCTTGCTCATAACAGATATACAAAAACTTCATGTGAGGTAAATTAAACTATGTTTCTTCTCTGGAGCAATATTTGATGTATTTTGAGCAAAAAATAAACTCTTTGCAATGCATTCTGCAAAATCACTCGCCCTTTCTCGCATTTTATACATAACCTTAAGCACCAAGAATTTAAATAATAGCCATAGTAAGACACCAACACCCAATTATTTTGGGCACCGCGTGAAATGTAATTATAGTCCCCACGCCCTGTGTTTGGCCTTCCTAGCATCTCGGTTACAGGGACGACATTCAGGAAATATATAACACGGTTTTACTAACGTTTTAATAAAATATGTTTTCACGATAAGCTATTAAACTGGAAGATATTGTTTTGTGATTTATGGTGATTGTCTTCAAAATATTAATAATAGTAATAAATAATTGCGTTTTTAAAACTTAAGATGGGAAGATAACGTGATTAAGGGTCAGTATTATTTCTGTAGTTGTATAAAAAAACGTTTTTGGCCAAAATATAATAAAATATTACCCCGTTAGATTTATTTAGTTATTTTACTACATAGTAGTAATCGCTGAAGGATGACGTCACCATAGGAAACCCGGCCAAAATAGCATCTAGTCGAGAGACCTACTTCTATTTAATATTAGAATCAAACCAAACCATATTCATTTTTTATCAATAGCTTAAAATACCAGTTTGAAAATATTCCATTTAGTAATTTTTGAATTAGAAAAATACTAACCAAACTAAACACTTTTAAAATAGGTTTATATAAACAATTTGGACTCTGGTTTGGTGTCGAATAAATACCATTTAATGACAATTACTAAATTTTCCAAATACAATTCGTAAAAATCGTATGTTTATACATTTTTAAATTGTGCTTATAACTTTTCGGTTTGTGTTAGTCAAGAGTCAAATATACTTCTCTAAATTGCATATTTTAGGACATCAAGAAGTGTCTGATAATTTATATTAATTTAAATGAGATATACATAAACTTTTTACTGTTTATTTGGATAAAAAATATAATATAAATAGAAAAAATATATATTCTTTTCTTTATTATTCTCAATAGTGTAAACTAAAGTTAAATGAATTATTTTTCTTAATTATAAGATTTATTGTTTAAATAATTAGGCCTATGTATCGTTGGTTATACAATTTTGCTTAAAATTAACTAATAAAATTTTTATTTCCCTTTCAGTTGTGAGAAGGAGCTGCGTATCAAATTTCAACTCCTCAGCACATCCAAACGTATCTAATGCTTTTAATAACAAGTGTGTGAGGTTCATATGGGCTTTATATTACGATTTAAAGTTTTTGAAACTAGAATATTTTGTGCAAAATCTATATAGATATTTACGTCATGAGCTGGAGTGTTGATCTACCTTTACTAAAGTAAACCTTATTTTGTTACTTACCAACTTTTCCCCTCTATCCTCTCCACCCACTTGTCAAGGGAACATTTTGGCGAACCTCCTTATGCCAACACGAAAAACATACAGACTCTGCTATGTCAACTCCAATAATGTTCCATCAGTTGATAGAGAACGAGACACACTACTGGAAGACGTCAGACATGAAACAGTAATTAACAACCAAGTAGTAAATTCCCTGGAAGAGAATGCGCACTTTCTCACATTTTGTACTTAACATTCGACACATTTGCAGGTATAAGTAGGGTCCGCAAGTATACTGAATTCCAAATCTCTCGTGAAAAACGTGATCACTAGCATGCTTGACCCCTCTCCACCTGGGTTCTAAGCAGTATTACATACGTTGTTGGATAAAGCCTCAATTATCATGCGCAAAGCAAAGCCCCTTAGTTTTATCTTAACACTACAACGTAAAGTGTGTTTTTTTTCACTTATTTTTCATGTTTTTTTATATATGAGTTCCTGGTACTTAAACACAGTTTTATGTTAAATTAATATAATTATTTGGATGAAAAGGGATGTCAATCATTTTGAATAAGCAATTAAATTTTAATTTTAGATTTTAAATTTAGTAAAATTAACAGATGAATTGAACTTCTTAAGTCTATCTAAAAAAAAAAAGTTTTTAATAAAACTTTTTTTTACCCCTTCTTACTACTCGTTCGGGTTATACGCCTATGCGTTAATTATGCTAAATGTTAAAGGATGAGTAAGGTTAAGTTTGGAAGGAGTGTACCCGCATTTTCATGGAAATATACCCTCAGTACACTTGACCAGGATTCAAGCCCCAAACTTCCCAACGTTGACAGTTAAGTCTATTGCAAGAGTGGTGCCTTACCCCAGGCATGGTGAGCCTGTGACCTTGAAGACACATGCAGTATTTTGAGGCTTTTGGTGCCTTTTTTCGCACTTTTTTACTTTCTATTGACCCCTCGAAGAGAGAAGTATTGCGATCATCAAAAAAATTGAATTCAAGATTTTGATAAATGTGGACGTTTCATGACTCCCTGAAACAAAAACAAAAAAATCCGATGCCGTCTGTCTGTCCGTACCTCGGGCTAGAGCCGTAACAATTTTACCGATTGGATTAAAACTTGTTATCTAGGGTTTTCATAGGGTTTCCCAGAGGAGTTTATGAAATTAGTTATCCAACCCTAAAATTAATAATTTAATGAAAGGCAAAAATAGACAAAACAGATTTTTTCAAAATCTGCTCTAATTATTTTATTAAATTTTGTTTATAAGCAATATTTCACATTACAAACAAAATGGCAACTCTTGTTTTCCCATAAAAATAACTTTAAGGGCACTTTACATAAGCCAAAATTTCCAATTTATATTTGAGATACGACATAACGTATCATTGTAAGATTGTAGTGTTGTTCTTTGGCACCGTGTGTTACTACCCGTTCGGGTTGTAAGCTAAATACTAATTACGCTAATGGGCTAGGAATTGGGAAGGTCGCATTTATAGGAAGTGAACTTGCATTTGCGTGGAGGGATAGTGAAAAACCATTTTGGGAAAACCACCCCCAGTTCACCCGACTGGGATTTGAAGCCGGACTTCCCCATCCTAGGTAGTCAAGTTCAACACGAAACTAGTGCGTTAGCTAACTACACTACAGAGGCGGGTTGTAATACTGTTAAAATTAAAAATATTTTAATCTCTAATATATTTTTATAAAACCAATGGTTTCTGAACTATAAGTATCCATTTATTTATATATTTTTATGGAGTACTTAGACATTTTAAATTGAATTTTATGATCTTTGGTGGACAGAGATGCTTCTCTTTTCTCAACGTTTCAGTAACAAGTGTAGGCCTACATTATTACATTTATGCTCTTTGATTGAGTGTTTCGGCAACAGTGTATATTATTTTGTTTCACAAATGTCATTAGTTTTTAGTAAATGTCTCTATTTTAAGATTAAAGTGAGAGACAAGACGATCTGTGGGGTGGACAACACATTTAAAAAAATAAATTATGTATCTTCATTATATAAAAATCATACATTCTCCAACGTCGTGTATTTTAATTTATTAAAATAAAAAATCTTCATTTTAAAATAATAATAATATTTACCACCGCGTCTTACTACCCGTTCGTGTTATAAGTTTCAAGTACTAATTACGCTAATGGATTAGAAATTGGGAAGGTTGAATCAGAGGAAGTGAACCCGCATTTGCGTGGAGGGAGAGTGGAAACCATTTAGGAAAACCACGCCCAGTTCACCCGACCGAGATTCGAACCTAGATCTCCCCGCCCTCAGCAGTCGAGCTCCAAAACGACAAGCGCGTTAGCCAACTACGCCACCGACGCGGGTGTCATTTTAAAAGTATAGTGTTAAAAAATAACCTATCTTATCGATCTATTTATCTATGATAAGTGCTTGATCATATTTTGGAAAAGTGTAGACTACTGTAAAATGATGTGTGGCCTGGAGATAAATCTGTGAATCAACATCTGGTCTTCGAAGGCCACAATTTCCTTACCATGTGGCCGCGGACGTGGGATCATAAAACTTATTAATTATTTACTAATTTTTTTTTATAGTTTTAACGTGAAAGGATGTAATATAAAATAGAAGTAAGGTATTGAGAGTAATTAAACTGTAATAACGTGCCTTCAACAGGTCAATAAACCAATAATTCTGACCCACAAGGATGGGAATATCTCCCTAGTGACGTCTTTAGTACACTGAAACATTTCTAAACAAACAAAACTGTGTAAGCTTTCATTACAGTTATTTATTTTACGTTAAATGATTATTATTAACCTATTATTATTATTTATATAAATGGTCAGAAAATTTGTAGAACATCTTGTTACTCGTTTAAGTTACCTAGCCTAGCCTGAGGAAGTAGTGAGGAAGAAGTTAGAATAATTTAGAATAAATGTACCCAAGTATTTAAAGAGGGCAAGTGGAAAATAATTTATGAAAAAAATCCTTACTACACCTGTTTGGGATTCGAAACTTGACCACCTCACCACTGGCAAAACAGACGGAATGAGGGAGGAGGCTGACGCCTTAGACCATCTCAACCACCAATGATCAGCACCATCATTATCAGAAGGATATATATTACAGAAAATTATTATTTTCTTTATTTTGAGTGGTATTTGTTAAATATATCAATCAGACATTATGTTATATATTTTGGTGCTATAGTTTATTAATTATATTTAAGCTAAATATGTAGGGGACACAAGAAAAAGGTTTTTGAAATTCTTTTAGCAAAACTTTTTTGGTATTTGGTATTTCTCCAGTATAAAAATAGATTTTAATTTTCTTCACATGGTGATATCAACAGTTTTGAATATCTGTAAAGGATGTCCTGTAATTAATGACAACTTTTTCTCTTCATTTAAATTTTTTTTCATTGAATGTTAATAATAATGCTCATGACAAATATTTAAGACATTGTTGTTATCAACACGTGAAGTAAATTAAACTATATATTTCTAATATAGCAATACTTTATTTATTTGGCAGAAAAAGGTTTTTCTATAAGAACTGCAAAAACACTGACCTTTATTAAAGTCCCCTGCATCCCCACCTTAAGGATGTGACCCAGATAATAAATATCCTATGTTTTGTTTGACAAAGTTTGACATGTTTGGTAAGAGTATCGATTTTCCGTTGCTGGTAGCGAGAGTCTTGCAAATACTCGGTCGGAGACGTTACCCTCAAGGGAAATCGTCTTGGTTCCTATGATAAGGTAAACAATCATGTAAATATCTCTCCCCTCTCCATCTCCTTTCTTTCCTCCAAGTCTCCCGACGACATCATTATTATAAGCTAGGTAAACACTCTCTGGCCGTTAATAAGACAATTTCATTAGCATTGTTGACACAAGGGACAGATTCTATACCAGTTACTGCGACATCAAGGAATATCATGTTATAATTATTTCTTACCCCCCCACTCGTCCCCCGCTTCTTGCCCTGAAACGTGTTTGCATAGTTTTTTGGTTGGTTTTTATATAAAAAATATAATGTGGTTTTCTTTGAAACCACAAGATTTTTTTTAGCAAAAATATGATCTCTAGCTCAATTTTAGGAGTAGCGACCATTTAAGTTAAGATTTGAGTTGAACAGTTACAAAATATTAAATTAAATGATAACTTTGTATTATTATTTATGATATTATATAGTAATATTAAATAATATTTAATTAAATATAGTAATAGTTTAATTAATTATGAAAATAATAGTTTTAGTTGAACAGTTACAAAACATTAAATTAAATGTTAACTTTGTATTATTAATTGTGATATTCTATTATAATAATAATGAACATTTAGTTAAATATAATAATAATTTGTTTTAATTAATTCTTATTTAACTAGGCATAGTAATAATAATCAATATTTATATAATATCAATATTTTGAGCACGTTTTTGCGCGATAATATACAATTATCGCTGCAACGATCAACCAGTGTAACGGGCTAATCTAGCTTAGCCCCGTTCAAATGTAAAACACGAACATTTTTGTGTTACAAACAAGTCGTCAAAAGTTAATAAATGAAATAATAGTGTTGAATGCTACGCCCATAACATTTGTGTGTTTGGTTACATACCTACTCTTCCATCAAGTCTGATGCCCCGCGGAAAACAACAACATCGAGGGAACTGGCTGGGCGTGACCTCAGGCAAGAGCTCCGCGCCGGACAACGAACTTCAATCAACTGAAAGCGCCGGGAACAATGTTCGCCGACGCGAGTCGATGTTCCAGAATAAAAAAGATCTTTTCCCCACCACTTCACCACATCACGTGGGGTTCTCATGGTATATATCCGCTGGGCCGCTGGGAAGAAATACAGAATCCTGCTGGACACCATCAGGGCCGTTGGATCACAGCACACTCTCGTCACGTCGGCTAACTCATCGGATCAACGTAGAAATACAGTTCGGGGAGATGGATCCACGAGACAGGAACAAATTTCTGTAGTAGTCTATTGTACGACAGAATGTTTCATCCAATCTTCAAGTCAGGAGTTAAGACAGTTTCACCTTAACTACAAGTTAGGAGTTAAGAATGTTTCATCCAAACTTCAAGTCAGGAGTTAAGACTGTATCACCTTAACTACAAGTTAGGAGTTAAGAATGTTTCAGCCAAACTTCAAGTCAGGAGTTAAGACAGTATCATCCAAACTACAAGTTAGGAGTTAAGAATGTTTCATCCAAACTTCAAGTCAGGAGTTAAAACTGTATCACCTTAACTACAAGTTAGGAGTTAAGAATGATTCATCCAAACTTCAAGTTAGGAGTACTGTTAGATGTTGTGAATATATAGAGATTAGGATTAGGTTTAGCTTATTTTATGGCCAGTTAAATATAGTAACTTATTCGTAAGCATTAGGAAATAAGCAGTGTCAATGTCTAGACACTGGCATAGCCCAACGGTAGCTTGCCAGGGGAAGAGATAGTTCATGTTATATGGAGGCCTGGGATCTATACCTAGTTAGGTACGATTGCCATTCCACGCGCTAGTGTTGAGTGGGTAAACTGTGGGCCGCTCCTGCTTCTCAGGATTGGCCCGTGGTTTTATTTATGTTGCTAAGCAGTACTACTCCCCTTTGGAGTATACAGCGTAGGAGCCGTTTCTGCCCCTCTGGCGCGGCTGGAGCTGTCATTTGTTACTCATGTATGAGTTGTGATATTGACCGCCCTTCAGGTGATCAAACTGTGGGACGTGTTCCCAACCGGGCATGGCCCGTAGGTTTAAGTATACCTATGTAAATTGATTGAGCCTCTTGTAAGGGGTTTGGCCTGTATTCTAGGCCCTCGTTTATAACGGGACTTGAACTTGCTCTATGTAAGTCATAACTTAACGTGCGTGTCCAACATGCCTAGTGGTTAAGGGGCCTGTAATGTAACTCTGTTGTCTGAGTTAATTCTTCTGGCGCCTCACGCCCCTTGGTGACCCAGACTTAGGCAATGTTACCTAAAATCTAACTTAGTTTGTATAGACTGTTCTTATTGAGATCACGTGCATAATCCTTGTCATGTATCATGTTATTTCAATAAATTGCATTACTTCTATATACATCCTTTTTCGTTATTACTTCTGTATTTATATGTTTGTGCACCCGACCCCCCTAGTTAAAATAGATGTCGGTGCACCAGTATATTATATATATATATATATATATGAATGATGAAGCTACATCATATTAAATAAAATACTTGGAAGATACGTTTTAACCTTGTATCTGGAAAGATAACAAGAACACACTGATGAACAGTTACATCCACCCCATCACCTACTAGTGAAATGGTGACTAGCTTCTTGACTTGTTTGTTTCTGGTACGTGCGCACATACAGTTTTCATGGATTATACATTTTCTTAAAAAATCTCGTAACTAAAATGTCTTCTATAATGAGGTATGGGAGTAACCTAGTATTACTTGTCATGTTGTTTTTCTAGTTCACATCTATTCACAAAAATAAATAGTTTAAGAAATTAGTTTTTACATCAAATGCATTATTTCTATATTTCTGAGGTGGCTTCATGTTTGATCTAATTTATGTTTGTTTGTTAAGCTGTTTTATTAAATTTATCTAACTAAATCATTTTGTACTGTCATTTTTAAAATACAATATACTGTAAGTAGCTGAATCTTTCAATACAATACATTCAGGATCACCACCTTATATCATGATAAAAGAATTACTATTTCACATTGACAAACTAACATTGCAATACGGTAAAGATATTTCACTTGAACACAAGGGTCCCAAGTTTGATTCCCACGTCAACATGGCCATTTTTCCTAAATGTTATTATTCAACCATGATGCTTCGTTTCAATTAAGTTTACCTAAAAACATTGTGAACCCATCTCAGTTAGCTAACGCGCTAGTTTAGTGTTAGCTAGAATGCTAAAGACGGGGAGATCAAGGTTGGTTTCCCTAAATGGTTGTCTACTCTCACACCACGCAAATGCGGGATCACTTCCTATAAATTCAACCTTACTCATTCCTAACTCATTAGAGTAATTAGCACTTAAGCGTATAGCCTGAACGATTAGTAAGACGCAATGTTAAATAAATAAAAACATTGTGATAGAACAAAATAACTGTATATAGGATATGTTATGGTTATTTGTATCGAAAAAGAACAGAAAAGCTAATCTTGGATCTCAAAGTTTAGTTTCGATGGTTTCTTACCTCGCAAAACCTTACTTGAGTTGATGTAAGACTCTGCAGATGTCATCACTTTCCCTACACCATGACAGTCAATAAAATAAAGAGAAAGTCTTCAAGAAAAAAAAAAGGGGGGGGGGAAGAGACATATCAAGAGGCAAAAGGGGAAAAAAACACATAAAAAGGAACGAACATACTTTTTCCATGAGTTGAGAAAAGAAATATGTCCCGTTCGAGAGTTGAATAATAAAATATACCGCCACATTTCCTGCCCCACACCCTTAAAAAAAATACGCCAGCCACACGGATATTATTATGCAATTGAATTGTCGAACAGTGGGAGAACATTTTCCACAGTTATATATATTGCTTTAGGGGGAAGGGTGGCTTTTTTTTTTAACGTTGTGTCTTTTTTTTTTTCTAAGGTGTGTGGTGGGTGAGAAAATGGGGCCAGAAAATGTCACATTTTAGGAAATAGTACTTTTTATGTTCGCCTTCTTTGGTTGGTAAGTGGTTCTTTATCTGAAGGGGTATGCACGGTGTAGTGTGAGCTGGACCAGTCTGCACAGAGAATATCAAGTAGTTGACATGTGGGATACAAGTGCCGCCGCGACGTGTGACCTTTGCTAAAGGATGTGTGGATAGCTCTCAGCTCACACTGCCGACAAACACTTGAAAAAACTCGACGGCCAATACTCAACCGGAATTACCTTAAAGACGGAACAATATACAATGTTTTCTACTTCTTCTAGAAAGCATTTTTATGGCTTTAATATAGGTTTTTTTGTCGGTTTAATACACTTAAAAACATGTAAGTAGCCTTATACTGGTGCCTAAAACTTCCTGATCATATGGAGACTCTGAGCCATTCTAAATCTGCATATTAGAACACGTCATTTCTCAGAAACTCTCAGAGGTAGTGGGTCAGAGCTTAAGGTAGGAATTTAGGGGACACTAGTTAAGTACAGTATTTTTGCAGTTTTTATATCAACACTTTTTTGATCAAAATAAACCAAATAATTCTCCTGTAGAAATGTAGTTTAATTTAACTCACACGCCGACCTCAACAGGTTCTAAAATATCTGTCAATTGTGTCCTTGAATTTTAATATCAACTTTTTCTATCCATTTGAATCATCTAATGCCACAGATATTCAAGAACTGTTGATACCATCATGTGAGTAAAATTAAATTCTTATGTTTCTACTGGAGCAATGTTTTATTTATTTTGGCAAAAAAAAAAAAAGTTTTACTATTAAAACCGCAAAAACACTGCTTTAATTCACGTTCCTTACACTAACATCCTAAAGGGGTTGCATCAAGTTTACGAGTTAAAGAATTAATTGAACTATGTTGTAGATAGAAAATTCCAAAAGTTCTCAGATGGATAGTAATTAGTTTTTTACTTTTAATAAATATAGAATGACTAGTTTTCATACTAAATACAAAATCTTAAATTGATCAAATATGTATGCCGTATGCATTCTTTGTAAAATAATAAATAGTACGGAACTACGCACGGAATTTCTGGATCTATTGTTTAAAAATGGGAATATTTACTCAAAACTCGTAAAATATGTGAATCAAAATAATATACACTAGCAAACCCAAGAATAAATATCACTATCCTTATGTAAAACATTTTTTGAGTCGCGGTTTTAAATTTTCTAATTTTATTTTTAAAGAATTAATGTCCTGAATTGTAAGTTTGGACCTATAAAAAAATTATCAATATTGGGTCCCCAAGGGTCAACACTTCGTAATAAAATTTCGACTTCCAATTAAAATTTTCTACATTTTATTAGGTGTTGCACATCTTCATGTCATCGCATTGCTATTAAATTCCTAATTTATAAAATTTGACCAATAAAAAATGAAAATATTGACTATTGGGTCTAAAATGAAGGAGATAGATCAATGTTGTACAAACATTTTTCCTGAAAGGTTTAAGGAAAAATAACATAAATTTTCTGAGAGACTTACTTATGTTTAATTACTCTATGGCATTGGGGAATTATTGCGTTAAAACTCAAGTAGTATCTCTTTACAAACATAGCTCCCAAAATTGTATTAATATATTTGACAATATCTAAGAAACTGTTGGTTTTATAAAAATATATTCCATATAAAAGTTTTTATTTTTAATAGTACTACAATTTTTCAATGATAAGTTATTTAGTATATCAAATAGTTGCGGAGATACGTAAATTTCAGCTTCTTTAAAGTACTCTTAAAGTTATTTTCACGGGAAAATGAAAATAGCCAGTCTATTTATAATCTTAATCAACGCCTAAATACGGATTTTAATCAAAATCGTTAAAGCCGATTTTGAAAAAATCTATTTTTTCTCTTTTCGCCCTTTATTAAACTACTCTTAATTTTAAGTTTAAACAGACACATAGACAGACGGCATTGCAAATACCACTTTTTAGGGTTTGGTGGGTCATTAGACGCTGACATCCATCAACATTTCAGGTTAGGTTTTTTTACGGTCGCAATACTTTACCAGTTAAAAAATTTACATATTTGCATATAGCTTGAAATGTATTGGTTTTATAAAATTATGTTACGAATAGAATATTTGTATTATAAATTGATCTTCATATTTGTAATAATAAGTAATTTCATGTCTCAAATAGTTTCGGAGTAATAATAAAAATGGATAATTTACGCGTATGACCGGAGCCATTAAAGTCATTTTGCCGAAATATTGAGAGTAGCCATTTTGTTTGGAATATATATATATATATATATATATATATATATAAATGTTTAGAAATGAAATTTGATCAAAATCGATAAAATCGACTTTTTCTCATTTTTTCCTTCAGTAAACAACCCTTAATTTTAGGTTTAGATATCCAATTCCAAAATTCTTCGGGGTAGCCCTATTAAAACTCTAGATACCAAGTTTTAGCCCGATTGGTAAAATAGTTTAGGCTCTAGCTGGAGGTACACACAGACATACGGAAATTCAGAAAACACTTTTTAGGATTCGGGGGCTCATGAAACGTCGAGATTCATCAAAATCTTTAGTTCGATTTTTTTTAACGATCACAATAGGCCCACTTTCTCTACCTGTAAGATAGCGAGAAAGTAAAATTACAAGGTGTATGTCATCATTTAATAGATAAATGTCTAAAAATATCTGTATATAATATTTTAGTTTTATTTATAAAGTGGGTATAAATAAAATGGTTAGGTTGAACGTACCACATCTTTACATTGATATCTTTCAACTTTTAACAACTTACACATTAAAACAATACCAAACTTTTAGAATATTTTCATGGGAGTACATTATATAAAACATGTCTGATCTCGATATAACAGAATTATTTAAAATACCTTGTTGATACTGTCCAGCACCTGGCGTTTAAGTCGAATTGTCAAATTTGTTTTTATTTGTTTTAAGTTAATAGTAAGCAAAATTATCGACACTCTTTTGATATGGAAGAAATACAGTTATGGAAGTAAACATTTTCTGTGTACATGATAATCAAATCAAATTTTGAACGATAATTACATAAATCGTCCTCTCTGACCTATGAAACATGTACAGTATTTACATTTAAAAATTGTAACCCCTAGTTTAAACGTGTGCAATGTTATTTTGAGAATATACAAAGAGGATTTCCCAGTAAAGCTCACGCAAACTTGATTGTAGATAAAAATTGTTGTTTGGTTTATTTTATTCATCGGAGAGATATCATCCTTTGATGTTTTGCAAACGCAGAAATATTCGACCTTGGACGTGAGCATGAACGATAAGACGCTGTCCAACTGGCTTCATGGGGCTTGCAGCCATGGTGTTTGCTGATAGGCCTTTACTCATAGTGTTTGTGGCTGCTATAAACATGAGCATTTGTATAATCAACCCTGACATCCTAGTCTACAAAACCTAGCCACCTCCATGTAGGAAATACATGAATTACAGGGTGGAAAACATAAACTATTAGAGTGGGGCTTGCGGCTGCTACAAATATTGTCGTGTGTATTATTTAAACTAGCATAACCTAGATTAGTCTACAAAACCTAGCAAACTAACTATAGGGGATGAGATATGCTTTGTAGGCCTACTCATTTTTTAAATAAAATTTTAGTCGCACTGGCCGCAAACCCCATTGTCTACTTTAAGGCCAAATCATATTGGGGAGGGAGGTCTATTATTTTAGCACAACGTCTTACTACCCCTATGTAGGCCTACTAATTACACTCATGGGTTAGGTATTGGAAAGATTTAATTTAGAGTAAGTGTACCCACATTAGAGTGGAGAAATAGTGGAAAACTATTTAGGTAAAAACACCCTCAGTACGTACGACTTGGATCGAACCCCGATATCCCCATATTTGGCATTCTATTCTATTGCAAGAGTGGAGCCTTAGACCAAAGGTGGGAAAAAAATATTTCAATAAAGCCACAGTTGTGACGAATGAGCAGTGAAATTTGCCACATAATATAAAAAAAAAATTATGTTGCTTGAACGAGCATTTAAAATAGCACACATACTCTGTTAGAACGAGTTTATTCAAGACATGTTTATTTTGACTACTCAGCTAAATCTGCTTAGGCTCAAATGATGATAATTGTTTTTATTGAAGATGTAAGACAATTTAATGCGAAATTTTACAATCTTTTTGTTCTAATTCTGAGTTGAAACCAAATATTGGGAAAATGACTGGCGGAGAGAATTGGGTGGCAGAGTTGCGTCAATGACTAATTCAAAAGTGAAATAGTTTTAATGATATGCAGGAAATATAAAGTTATAATCAGTACAAGCCATCAGGAAAAACTTTATTTTACTTTGGAGGCTGGAAAACTCAAATTCGTCACAATTTTTTGGCCAATTCGCACCATGTGGCGATTGGCAACCGGGTTTCCCACCCTGGCCTTAGATCATGCAGCCACCGAAGCGGATGCTGTTTGGAAGGAGGAAGTGAGAAAGTTGGAAGAACGAGAAAGATTTACACTCACTATAAGTAAAATTACTCGTGATGAGTATCACTCTCAAATCTTGCGGGTTTCTTATCACCCCACTTTTGAAAACAATAGACCAATATTATTAAGATTTGTCTTTTAGGAATGGAATAATATATATATATATATATATATATATACATACACACACACATATATATATACGGACTGTAAAAGAATAACTTTTCTTAACGGAATGTTCCCAGGAATCTGAAAACTTGAAATATCTCCCCAAACATATATCCTATATTCATCCCTTGCAAATATCCCCTCACCCTTCTTAGAACCGAAAGTCCACTCCTCGCTCGGCAAAACCTCCTCTCATATTGTCCTGCTTGATAACTTATGCAGGCAAAGAAAGAGCACCCAAGTATAGTTTGTGGCAAGAAAATGTTGGATCTCCCTTACACTTTTATTTATGTGAAAATAGTCTATAGAAAAGTATATGCTAGTATATTTATAAGCTATTTAACACTCTAGTTTGACTTTCTTGATACAAGATTGAGATTTGGAAATACTAAAATAACTAATACAAATTGATGCGCCCTATTTTGACTCAACCCCGTAATAATACTGTAGACAACAGCATTTTTTTAATATAGCATTTTACTACTTGTTTGGGTAAGACGCATATGTACTAATTACGCTAATGTGTCAAGTATGAGGAGGTTTGAATTTAGAGGTAGATGAGAGAGATTGGAAGCCCATCTAGGATAACCCATCTTTAGTACACCCGACAAGGATTCAAATCCTGATCTCCCCATCATCAGCAGTCCAGTCCATCGCAAAAGAAACTCTCTAGGACATTTAGCCACCGAAGTGGGTCACATTAATATTACTAACACACATGTTTAACCTTAACCTAATTAAATCGTTAAAGGCTATACTTTTTTTTTTTACAAATTTAACAGTTTTCACTATCATAATAGTTTGTTTTTATTTATTGCTACAGGTATTTTTATTCTTAAGGGTTGTTTTAGTTAGTTTTAAGATATTTTACATTTGGTTTCACTATTACGAAATCTTAAACAACCTATCATTCAAATAGTGTCAGTTATTAGAGCTATTTAACACCAGTATGGAAAGGGTTTGTTTAATTTTGGGGATTGAATCACACGCAAGGCCTAATAGATCGGATACCACCAAAACTGATATTCGTACCATTCAACATAGAAATTTAAGGGTAACACTTTGAAAAGCCTATTCACAGACACATCCAGAAAACAGTCATTTTAACATCTTATATATGCTAATCATAGCTTACATTTTATTAAAATAACTAGGATTATAAGAGTCAAACCCTCGACTTTTTGTGGTATGAGCATATGTATATTCTAAAAAATAGTGTAGGCTTACTTCTAATGATGTCCAGGAACATTTATAAACATTTTGTTCAAATTACAGTGGGGTTGAATATTTAGTGTTCACATGATTCAAAATCAGGTAAGGTATAGGTTATTCGAACTCCACTATTAGCTCAACCTCAGGCACTAATGACCTCTCTTGTATAAAGCGTTTGAAAATTAATCTCATATAAACTATAAATACAAACTAGAGTGTGAAAGTAATCAGATATCTCCAACTTCATTTAGAGTGGCCTTCTGCCTGTTTTTATGTGAACCCAACTGTACTTGAGCCACCTCGTGGTTAAAATGCACCCTGCAAAGCACCCTCCTCTTGGGTCCACTGTAAATGTGAATGTGAATGGGAAGTAAGGTGGTGTATTTGAACACAAGAGGCAGAGATTGAAGGTTTCTAGACAGAGAGAGTTAGAGCGAAGCTGACCGCTACCAGATCTTGGCTATACGGGAGTCTTTGTGTGGAGATAGATAGGCCATATTGAGATGAGATATAGAGCGACAAGGGCACAAGTGGCATACTATCGCAAGGAAACACGGTTAAACGTGTTCAAGCAAGCCTTGACATGTTTTCAATTTTAATTTTTTATAAGGAAACATTTTGAATCTCTTAATTAACTAAAATTTCGTTCTAAAATGCGATTATTATTAGCACCGCGTCTTACTACCTGTTCGGGTTGTACACACTTACGCTAATGTGTAATGGTAGGGTAATTGTGAGATTAAATGGAGGACCTACAGTTTAACATGGGATCCGAACCACGGTGGAGGCCTGGCATTCCACACATTCGCAAGTTGTGATTAATACACGTCTTGTCAGAGGTGAAGGAAGGGTTTGGCAATCAAATAAATCTGTGCCGGGACCTGGGATTGTCGAAAATAAGAGATTGACGTGCCACTTCCTCAAGATTTTCATTATTATTGTTACTATTATGGTCTTACAAATGAACCTTAATGCTTCAATAAATATTTTATACCAATATCAATAGTAATATGAGAGAAGGTCTTCTAATAACGCTTATTTTAGAGAGAGAAAAAACCTGTATTAATCCAGATAATACAAATTGCTACGCAATAAGAAATAAAATGTTAAAAAATACCCTAAAGCTCACTTGAACACTCTTAAGACCACACTACCTATGTGAAGGTTGAAATTATTCCATTGCAGGAACACATTTTAAGCTGACATGGAATTGTTTGTAATCACAAGAACATCCCTATCCATCCTTTTTCTTTGATGTACCGCGGGGCCGCTCTAAGAGAGGAGATTATTCTTTATTTTAATCAATCCAGTAAAAGTCAAATTCCAATACATTAAATGTTGTGATCCCACAATACAAATTAAATATGTCATTCCAATAATCTCTCATAATATATATTTTTTTAACTGCTTAGAGTTAACTTTTCATACGTATTATGACCCCCTCAACGGAAAAATATAATTTTTGGACATTTCTCAAGCAAAATAAGTTTAACTTCCCTGTTAGAATATATGTAGGGATAAACCCTAAACACAATTGGGTGTCCAATTCAGTGAAAACGTAATTTTAAATTAGAATTTATGGTTCAATAGTAAGTAGAAGTGAGACAATTGCATGGAGAATATAAAATTACTTATTCAGTAATTAGTAGCACATATATAGCATCTAAACGAATCATTATTTAAGAAACAACTTGATAAACAAAAAAATACATGAATAAAAATGTTATTTTCTAGGTATAAAATGTATTAAATGGAAAGTTATATGATAAACAAAATAACTGACCATAATTTCCCTGTAGGCAGGCTGTAAAATACTATCAGCCTCAGTGCATTTGGTTGGATCTAACTCTCTCTATTTCTCGTTTCTACTCTTTATGGGCCAGTGTCAAACACAATCATGCCACCGAGATTGCCAGTAGCCCGAAAAGATGGTAGTGGCCTGATGCACTATTTATTACAACTTGTAGAATATAAATTAATGTTAAATCTTTGAATTTTAAAAGAAACGAACAAATAAATACTATACAGTTGTTACTGAATAATTATGTTAATGTGTAAATCTGTGTTCCATTAATGAAACTATGACCATAATATTATCCGAATACTAAAATCTTCCCACCAGAAATTAGCCACACAAAATGTCAAAATTGTGTGATTATATAGCTAGGTACTTCTGATGTATATATATATATATATGTTTGTATTGTATATTTACATTATATTCACTATTTGTATCGTTCGTATGCATGTATAATTAATTGAGTTAAGACGCCAACCATGTTCGGTTAATGGACATCGCCAGAAATCAAATTATGTTATTTTAACACAACGGTCAAAACTCGGCCTAATAGTTTCAAATCAATTTATCGACTTGATGGTATACATATGGATATTTACTAAAAGTAAATTCAAGTAGGAATGCCTCTTTAGAAATAAAAACATTATCATACATTTTAATTCTAGTCTAAAGTATATATTACTTGCCTATTGACGCTATGAGCCCTTTTTGTACTGAGTGATGGGGATGAAATTCAAGTAAATCAAGATCTAACATCTCTCTCGTGAACCACTCAGTATAGAACATGGACTTACGGGGACGCAGCCACTGAATTATCTTTGAATCTGCAGTGTATCGATAGAGTATCTGGGTTTGAAACCCGGGGAGGCGTGAGAGGTTTTGGGGACTGGCCAGTTTTGGAAAATGATGGGGTATAAGGGGATTCTCCAAAGGTAGAAAGCGTTGAAGTAGAAGCTTTAAGGGGAATTTACTGGTGGAATAAACCACGGTTGGATAATCTTTAAGTTTTTCGAATATCTGTTTGACAAAAAATGTTATCTAATGATGAAATACTGGTTCCCATCATTGATCGATAAATCAAAGAACAACTTTAAAAGGTCAAAATAAACGTTTAAATTAGCACTATTTAAGGGTGCCACCTACTTTAAGGTAAATAATTTCACACTGTGTTATTTCTTATAGGGATGCTCGTTTTTATTATGTTCAAAACAAATAAAATAAACCTAAACCAGATTAAAATATGATGTTGTGATACTAATACTGCAAAGATGTTAGTATATAAAAGTGTGTTGACGTCAACATTGTTTTATGGATGTGAAGAGTGGTTTTGTCAGGAGAAACATAAGCGCACGGTGAATGCTGTTGGAAGGAGATATCTAAGAAATGTATGTGGGAAAACTCGTACGGACAGAGTCAGTAATGAATGGGTGCTGAAGGAGTGCAGTTTGAAAGGCAATCCAATTGGGCAATGTGAAAGAGGTGCCTTACGTTGGACTGGCCATGTTGAGAGGATTAAGTGTGGTAGAATGATGGGCAAAGCAAATATATGAAGATAGAATGTGTGGATCAAAAAGAAGGTGTGAGCCCTATAAGACGTGTCTAAATGTTGTAGATGAATGTATGAAAAAGAGAAACACTAGGAGTTTTAAGCATAAAAGAGCATGTATGATTCTGTGTATGGATGTTGTTAAAGCGAAGGGAGTGAGCAAGGATAGAGAAGTGTTGAGATAGTTAGTGAGGATGGATTGAGTACGGAGTGGTTTTTTGAGCTCTATGGACAGTTTCTCCCCCACCCCATAAGGGAATGGCGTAGTTATGTATGTGTGTATGCATGTATGTATGTACAGTCAATTCTGGTTTTAGTTAACTCGGTTGTAGTGAACATTCGGCTACAGTGAACCTAATTCATTGGTCCCAACTCACATACATTTCAATGTGCGTTAAAAATTCGTTTATAATGAATCCTCAACTTCAGTTTTAGTGAACAGAAAATTGAAACTTTCAATAAGAAACATCTACATCTAACATAATAATTCTTTAAAAACATAACTTTTGGGTTGTTTGGACTTGAAGACACTGATTCGCTACCTGAGACTTGACTGAAAGTACGGAATGTGTCAAAGGAATGTCGAAGCTCGAATCCCAATCAGGTGTACTAAGGTGTTTTTACATTCTCATCTAAAGATAAAGTATTTCTATCGTGAAATTTCTAGAACTAGATATTTATTTATTTTAAAATATTTTTAAAATGGCTCTAACGATTTGCTTCAAAACGAGTATCGGCTAAGCTATTTACAATTTAATAATTTTATACAAAATAATTCGTAGAAAAATAATTCCATAGTGGTTTACAAGGGAAATTTTTGAAAATTATCTACACCTATTTTGTTCGGTATAGGTATCTGAGATCTAATTTACACTACGAATAATGTATGTTTATTTTTCTAAAATAAATTAATTTAAAGTGACTAGTAACTAATTTTAGAAAAATTGAATTTTTTTAACACGGCCTTGCAGATTTAGTTCAACATAACTGGGAATTGTTTTTAAAAATAAATAAAAAAACATTTTTAATTTTACAAATTAAAGTAGCCTAATTTTAATTTAGTTTAAAAATAACTGACTATGTAAAATTTGAAATTGTTAAAAATATTTTAACAATTTTACTAAAAAGTGATTAAAATGATGGCGTGTTTATTTTTCTGAGGAAACATTACTTAATGGTAGTTTACTGAAATCCTTTTTTTTTAAATTTTGTTCCAAGCTATAATACGTCAAATGGCAAAGTTTGTGCGATAGTCTCGTATCATATATTTCTTAAATGGCTCACAGTTCTTTTTCCACGTAAATTTTGTTACATTTTAACTATTTGGATAGTCCCGATGGGTGGTCTAGTAAGACGTGATGTTTGAAAAAAAGGTTGTTTTTTATCTATATTAATAAAATTAAGAGTTTATTTGATTGTCTGTCATGAACGTTGAGCAATATCTTACCTCACGCAGAGGGCTGACATTTTAAAATTAGTAGCCCTTGTGCATAAACATTTGCACGTCGAAGCTGGATATTTTTTAATTCATCAAAAACCGAATTGGAAGAACTAAAATGAAAAGGTTTTTTTTTCTATCCGATTGAAGAAAATAAAATCGTTGTCCAGGATTCTCACGCAATTCACTGCGTTGTTACCCGAGGCAACACCGGATACTTTTGCTAGTTTTATGTAAAGCTTATTTATCTAAAGTAACTTTGAATACAATTTATTTATATTTTAAGATATCATTTTTTACATATCTACGGTAGTTCTGAAAAGTTTACTTTGGCTCACCACCGTTGTCATAACATAAAATCAGAATAAATTTGAATTTATAGGAGAAAAGTGTGTTGCTGTCTATAATTTAATTGTTGTACAGTGCAGTTAAGCTGTGACAAAACGAGGTTCTTATAAAATACTCCACAAAAAAACACATATATAATCTAAGTATTTCCATTCGATACTATCTTGAAATAGTTCAACAAGTTACACACTTAAAGTAATTGTATAAGTTATTTTCTTGAAATAAATTGGCTCGCTACTTTCTTGAATTTGTTAAATAAGTTGCCGTCTTGAAATAGATTCGTTTGATATTATCTTGAAGTAGTTCTATAAGTTACTGCCTTAAGAGAGTACTGCCCATTACTGTATCGAAGTATTTCGATTAACTATTATATTTAAGTGATTCCATTAGTTATTGTCTTAACATATCTTCACTTTGTCTTGACCTAGCTTACATTAGTCAATGCTGTATTGTTGAAATCATGTCCACTCCAACCAAGCACGTATCAAAAGTTAAAACTTATATTCAAGTCTCTAACAAACTGATTTAAAACAATACTATTATTCAATGTGACTTGTATGGTTCTAAACCCACATGGTTATAAATGACCAAATGTACATAATGGGGCATACCAAGATACTCTATATGGGTGATTTTGGGTCTCAAGGTTTATCACTAATAAAGTTAGTGAACCAAATGGGCCAGTTTAGTAGTAAGACTTAGTACGCCTTAAGTGCGGTGTTATACTGAATACAAGACAACACCAATCAAGACCAGAATTGAATGGGTAGTGGGCGTATGAAACTGGCCTTGTGGCATAACATTAGTTTAAGTTCAAGCTTAAATATATTATGTGATGAAAAATTATACTGTTTACTGTGAATATTATAATTAAATAACAGTAGACACAATATAATTATTTAACATTTGGTTGAGCAAACCAGTGATTTACCAGCTTCAATGGTCTCACCGCCTAAGGCGTTATTCTCGCAATATACTGAACGGCCAATAACTAGGTGATCACAGTTAGATGGTTTGGCGTTCTTATAATGTTTTTCCTTAATGTTTTTACACTCTCCCTCCATAAAAATGCGGGTAAACTTCTTTTAAATTCAACATTCCTCAATCCTAACACATTAGAGTAAGTAATGTAGTTGCTTACTGTACAGGCTGAATGGGTAGTGAGACGTGGTGAAAAAAACAACAGAAACATAGGATTAAAAGAAGATTCATAGGAGGTGTAAGAAAAGATATACGTTAAAAATAAGGGCTGATAGATTTTTGTCCCCCACGTCTTACTACCCATTTGAGCTACTCGTATAATAACATTGACGGGTTTATTAATAAGGAAGGTAAATTTAGAGGAAATGTAGCCACATTTCTGAGGCCGGGGAGTGGAAAATCATTTATGAAACACTACCTTTAGTTCACCCAGCTGGGATATGAACCTTGACTATTTCATCACTGGTAAGAAAACCAGACCAGATGGCCCGCACAACCACCGATGCGGGTAGCAAGGGTTATTAACAACTTGATTGAAGAGTAAGGGATGAGAAAGGAAGGTTTTAGTAAGAAAGTGAATTCTCATTCATATGGGATAGCATGGGTAAACCACACGTTTAATCATATAGAAAATACTACTCTCAAAACTTCTGACATTTGAACACAATCTTTCCTTTCACTCACAAACTTCATTATGAGCCTGACGCTTTAGATCACGGGTCCACCAGTATTGGTAGGTATTTTGTTCTTGAATAAATACAACACTTTTTTTTTGTCATACATCAACTGCATTTATAGTGAATTATGAGCCATGGGTACCTTACATTATATATAGCACCACGTTAAAATTAAATATCGATCTAACCGGTATATCAACCATCAAAGAAGGTTAACTTATTACTGCCTTACTACAAGGTAAATTACTGCTCAATTATGGATAAAGGGAACGACCGGGTAGTAAGAGGGACATAAAACAGCAATTCTGAAAATACGAACGCAATGAAAACCCTCAAGGTCGAACCCACGACTAAGGGGTCAAAGTAGTTACTATCAACCCTGACCGGCTTCAAAGATAAAAGGTGTTTAGCTAAAAGAAGAAATGTACTGTACATCTAAAATCTACAACGGTCTACTGAGATATTATAAAAAAAACTGCTTGTGAATCCCCCTCCCCTTCTTTTCTGTCCCTTTTCAAACGTGTGGTTGACTGGATAAATATGGGATGATCGATCAGGCACGGTATCGGCTCAGTTCAAACAATAGCCACTGTCCATTCTATGTGCTCCTTTTTTTTCTGTTGTTTTGGGACATTTCTTTTTCTCCTCGTCTTATGTGGGATAACCCCCTTTCCCCCACTCCTTCCCCATATGAGATCAGTAGGGAAGACCGGTCACTTCCTAGCATTAAGGGTCCGAAACTTGCCCTCGGGAAGTCGCTTTACCCACCTTACTTTGGTTCCATGCACTTTTACATAGTACAGTCCAAGGATGGTAAAAAGGGTCGGACATAGCTTAGAAATATAAATTAAATCAAAATTATGGCAAGCCGACGAGTATTTGGTGTATTTGTATAAAAAGTGATTCTTAAATGTATATGATAGTTTAAATATCGTTGAAAAATGATACTTGCATTTGGGATCTGAACCCAGGACTTTTAGCTTAATACGTAAATACTCTAGGCCTGAATCGTCTCCTACTTGGGGTCATTAATCACTCATAGTTTAAGTTTGAGTTTGTGATGGATGTGTTAGATAGATTGTTTGCTATTTGGAGCTATCCGAAACGCTACAACTGACGACTCAGGCTCCGCATTGATGCTGCCTTGTAGCCCACAACTTATAATAAATAGTACATCCGTGGGAATGGCTGTCATCCACTGTCAATGATATCTCTCACCAATTGGTAAAGTTTTATGGTATTTTAATATCCATTTAATTTTATATAATCACTTAAGATGAGTAAGATAGTTTGGAGAAAATAAACCAGCACACCCGGTTGAGATTCGACTAACAATTTCCCCGTCAACACCAACCAACTTTAATTTTCACTCACTTTAAGAGGGGAAAACGTTAAAACACTTAGACGCGTTTGAGACGTTTTAGAAATACCACTTTATTTAAGAAATTGTTTAAATATATTTTAATATTGTTTTCAACTAAATGTAGGCCGAAAATTATCAGTGGGTTTTTGACGAGTTAGAAAGTTAAAAATTTAAATTTTATTTATTGATTTTTAAAAATTCAACGATGACTTACGTAAACATTTCTATGTCTGAGATCAAAGTAAAAGGTTATAAACCTATCTTTATCCTTCCTCTATTAAATAAAATCTTGTTTTGATAAGAGTCACAACATAGCATTTTAAGATAATGTCTGATTGTTTTATAGGATTTTATGTAATTTATCAGTCATATCATACATTTTGCTTAAACAATTTAAACTTAAAATTGACACTATTTAACTGGTCATAGCTTTTGCCTACATTTTGGTAAGAAAAATATTTTAAAATATCAAGCCACTTCTTAAATAGTTGAGGATTTCTAAACGTCTGCAACACTTCTCAGTTCTCTATCATGCAATCTTCTTAGTGTTTAATTACTTATTACTATAACTAAGAATACAACCTCATCTGATTTGATATCCTGGTGACGAGGAGCTCAGAGTTTGGATCCTGGCTGGGCATAGCCAGGGTGATTTATTTATAAATGGTTTATCACGATACCTCCAAGAAACGGAAGGACCCTTATCACTATAAATATTAGTTTTACCTACCGGGTAGTAAGACGCGGCTCAAAAGAAAACAATTAAAGCCACTTAAATTAAGAATTTTGAGTTTTGTTGGAGAGAAACATGTATCTTGACTCTAATGAAATATATATTTGGGATCCAACTTGAGTTTTCAGATTTGAAAACCACTTGACCTTCGTAGTACTACACCTTAGCCACGAAACACGCTTGCAAATTGTGTGCTAACCTATATAGGGTGGAGGTCGATTTCGTAGTAAACATACTGTACTTTGCCAGTAAAAGTCTCCCCACTATGTAAAATCCCCCTCCCCCTTTCTCCTCCAAGTGGATTTGGGCACGTCTTGTGAATATTAATACTGCGGTGGTAGGATAGGGGTTGGGTAGGGGGAGATAAGGGGTTTTCCTGGAGGGTGAGAGAAGGGTCCCATCACTACGGGGTGGTTTTAGAAGTATGGGGTTAGTTTCACTTCAGTTTCCACCCCATGGTTAGGTCCGTGTGGACTTCACGGGATGTTTGTCACCAATGGTCACTGGAATATTCTAGTAGGTCTCACACGTACGGAGAAGTTCAGCGAGGAAGTACTTAGAGACCGGCTTCGGGGGCTAAAATGTCTAAGGTCTCACCCTCGTCTTAGACTAGCCTGCTGAAGAAGGGGAGAACAGGGTTTGAAACTTGGTCCAGTGTATTGAGTTTTTTTTTACCTAAATGGTTTCTACTCTCCCTTCACGCAAATGAGGGTACACTTCCTCTAAATTCAACTTTCCTCATCCCTGGTTCATTAGCGTAGTTAGTACATAATTTTGCAAGCTCAACAGGTAATAATACACGGAACTAAAACAAAGTACTTAGAGCTCAACTTGAAGTACGGGATGGTCCCAGTTTAAGCTCAGACAGGGCTAAATGTATATTTAACATTCATTTTCCAAACAAATAATATACATATCACGCCTAATACTTCTCACATATCCCTAGTATGTTTAAATGTATTGATTAAACAACAGGATCAACCTAAATTCAAATAGTAATTATCTTCGTCATCAGGATTCAAACTGGAGAACCAAGCATTAAGCCAAAGGGAATCAAAATCTACCCTTTTTGGTGCTCGCATATGCTAAGGTATTACTCTCGCAATAAACTGGATTGCTTACAATGAGGAGATCGGGATACGAATCCCGGTTGGGTGTACTGAGGTGGATATTTCCTAGATTGTTTCATTTCAACACTAGCTCTTCATGCAAATCGGAAATATTTTCCTTAAATTTTACCTTTCTCATCTGTATTTCACTTGTGCATAATACGGATAAATAAAACAGATGCACACATAATCAATAAAAATATAGCTTATAATCTAAAAACAATTTTACTGTAGACTAGTATTTAAAAAGAACACCAAATTTCAGCAGAGATAACTCAGGGCCAGATTATTTTACCAGAGCAGTGGCTTACAACCCTTCACAGGGTTTGACTCTATTTTTGTTTTCGTGAACATCTTGATAACTTACAACTGTTTAAATCCCAATTTTTTAAAGTGTTTTTTATCAGCGCTCCCTAGGCCTACTTACTACCTATTCAGGTTATACACATTTAAACTAATTTCTATAATGGGGTAGGGATAAGGATGGAACCGTGTTAAAGGTAATCTACCTACAATTACGTGGAGGTTTAGTGGGAAACAATTTATTTAAAAAAAGACCCTCAGTAGACCCAACTGGCAATCGTACCTTTCTCTTCCCGTCATCAGCAGGCCAGTCTAACACGAAAGTGACGCCTTAGAACATTCTGTCACTGAAGCGGTGGGTTCGTAGTTTTTCAGATGTTCTTTCACTACGTCTTATTACATTCACGCTCTCCACATTTAACTACACAAATTAGTTTAAGTATAATTGATAGGAAATGTACCCGTATTTGAATGGAGGGAGATTAGGAAAAATCACCACCAGCACACCTGGCTGGAATTACAATCCTTCCCCGTCACCGACAAACCCAACCAAACGAGTTTGACGTTAATCCCATGTAGCCACTAATTCTGGTTTTAATTATTGTTATATATTTCTTATATAATGATTGTATGAACGTGCCTAGGAAGCTGTAAAAGAGAATAAACAAGCCCGAGGGGATATTTTCAGATGCTATGTTACCAGCGTCATGAGGCTGCCACATTAAACTAAGTCAGCCACAAACTATCAGAATGGGATGGCCAAAAGAAACCTAAGCAGTAACTTTGCAGTTTATATAATATTTAACCATTGTTTTTCCGATTAGGCTAGTATAAAGTATTGTCAAAACCATTAACAGGGAAACACACCTCTTTTTCAGTATATAATATCTATTTCTTAGACCTTTTCTAGATATGGGGGCCGGGAAAGACGCCAAAGGGGCTACTTCGAAGGGCTCCACATATTCAGCTACTGGGCTACAGTAACTTGTGGGGAGATACGCTTGATTTCTTGTTCAGTACGAAGGAGGACACCCCAAACCACATTGAAAGTCTGAGTTCGATAACAACCGCGCAACGCTGGACGGCCGTGTGTTCGACACCAATCAGTTATAACACCGAAGCTAGGTCAGGACGCTGAAGTTATAAGAAGGGATATTGATAGAACAAGGACCTTTTTCTAAACTCTTTTAATTAGTTCTAAAACCTACATCACATTTATACACTCGTAAAGTAATTGATCCCCCTCAATAAACAAGATCAAAACGAACCCCGCAGTTATTTTTTGCTGCCTACCCCCATCCCAATAAGCCCTCCTGACACGTCGGTCCACTGGTTAGGGGAATAGCTGCATTGTATGCTTCTTATTAAAACAAATATTGCAACGTCCATTACAGTGCGGCGTGCTACTACGTGCGGAAGTGCCTCGTGGAATTTCCATGCCAGAAATCTCTAAGTTTCTAGAGAAAATATGTTTTCCCCTTTTGCCGCGCCTGTGGGTGCAAAGGTATACGGAAGTAACTACGGGAGAGAATTCGTTCTCCTGTCATACCGACACCCCTTGGATGCATTGGTTAAGTGCCGGCATGCCGCCCGCGTACAGGTGTTCATTTAAGCTGTGAAATGTAAGCTCTTTCTTCAATTCTCCCTGTCCATTTTGGTAAAAAAAATGCACATTTAGGAAGTAGGTTTCAAACATAATCACCATCAAACAGCACGTTTTTTTGTGTTTAAACTTGAAGATTTAATTAATTAAAAATAAAGAAGAAAAGTTATCAACAAAAGGTAAATGTTTTATATGGCATTTTGACCTTATGAAATTATACAACAAACTTTTACATGAGATTTTAAAAACAAACGAAAGAAACCTTCCGGATGAACTGAGCTTCCACACCTGAGGCGTGTTGTGGGCAAACCTCTAGAGGAAGGTGGATGGAATGATTCACACGACGGTTAGGGGTGGAGCGGTGCGCCCTAATGGGCGACAAGAATTAATTAGACTCACATTTAGATTGATTGAATTCCTCTGATTTATACGTGGTTGATTCCCCACACGTGTTTTTCTTTTTAGTTTTATCATCCTTTGTCTGTGATAACACTAGCCCATTCTCTCTAATATACCTTCCCCCTCCTTTACCTTTAGAGTAGGTTAATAACACTTGTGACGAATTTAATTTTTTTTTAATTGTACCATATCCATAACCAAATCGGGAATGTTTATTTTTTATTAAATTTTTTAAAACTAATTTTGGTGACTTAGCAATTTTTAAGCGTAATTCGAGGTTCATTAAAGTAAGATAACGCAACAAACACCCAAAATTGATGCAGAGGTAAAAGTGAAATGTCGTGGATTGTTGTCAGATAAGCAGAAATTGTTGAAATTGTACCTGTGATAGGTTCTCACTCAACAGGTTCCCATTTGACCACTCATACTCTGGCTCTGATTTACAAATCTCACATGCGAATATATTGTCGTTGATATATGGCCACTGGTTGTCTTAGAGATGGATGAGAATAAATCAGACACAGCTAAAGCAAGATTGGTCTACTCTGGCAACATACCACTTCACACCACTGCATTTAATTTTATATTTCATAATAAGGCTCCTCAAGACACAAATTGTACATTATTATAAGCACTTGATGGGCTACAACTAAGATCCCTTTGATCAGTTACTAGCCTCCCTACAAATGGCATCCTACTCATGTATTGTATATATTCAAGTCAACTTGGTTGCCTATAATTAAGGGGAAGATCCCATTCCATAGAATAAAACTTGCTAAAAAAATCTCAAAAATAAATAGTTTAAATTATTAAATGATAATGTTTGTAACGTTTTTACTTATGCAATTAAATAGTGCAAATTTTGGCTACTTTTGTCTATTATATGTTCAGTAAAAGTGTATATCAAATAATTAATTAAGATGTATTATCAATAAACGAGAGTAGAAAAGTATTAAACTCATATTTGAACAGGAAAATATCAACCGCAACTTTCCACCCGTCTGGGGGATACGTATTTTCTACACTATTGAGGTATAGATGAGGACGGTAGAATTGGGAGGAAATGTATCTACATATGTGAAGGGAGAGCTAGGAGAAAACACCTTAGTATTCCGGCTGGGATTTTAACCCTTACCTTCCCAATCATTGGCCAACCAGACTCAAAGAGACTGACATCTTAGTCCTCAGAACCAGTGGTGTGGGTTTTAATATCTACTGACTGACCACCCACTTTCATTGCATTTGCTTGGGTAATGTATGATAACGTGTGTAATTTTGTTTTTTTTGTTTTTGTGGTATCATGTAGATGATTTATAAGAGTTTTACAACTTCACTGAAATTAGAAATAAGACTCAATAAATTTTGTATTAAGAAATCTCACTGTGCCATTCATGGTATTTCTAAACGGGACACGACCTCACCAAGCCAGTAGCATGTAGAATGATCCCAAGATCCCTGGAATGACCCAACAGTCCCGGGCTCATACCTGGTCAGAGATCACGTGAGAGGTCACTACCTCCCCTTTCCCCACCTCTTTGACCATCCCAAAAAAACCAGTCCCTCTAAGCCTCCCTCTAAAATTCAGACACCGGAACATCCCGGGACTTAATAACAAAAGACTTCGTAGATATCTCAACACCCCACACTCTTAAACAGGGAAGTTGGCTCAATAGGAAATTTTACCATAACCACATTATGCATATAAAGAAGGTCCCTCGATAGAAATGTGTTAAGAATATATATATATTTCTTCGGTCAGTGTCCGGTTTTCGGAAAAGGTAGAAGGGGAGACGGATTTTATTACGAGATGTCCGATGAAATGATGCATCGCGCTAAGGTTCACACGGGTCGCAGATCGATAATTTCAATATATATCCGAGGTATTTTTCCGTACATCTCAACAAATTTGTAAACAGTCTTATATCCATTTTGCTTTACTCTTCTTGTAGCTTATGTGGAGGGAAATAATTTCAGTTGTATTGCATATGATGACGCAATGGTAGAATTTAAGGTAGGGTTCACGCAGAAGGACTAGTGTTGGGTAGCACTAGAGTAGTGTTAGTGGAGTTTTAGTGATGAAGGGCGCGGTTATTTGACCAAGAAATGATGTACTGTGTCCTGACGTGTCCTGACTGACCATAGTGGCGAGTTAAGGTTTGACACTCAATCGTCACTTAGCCCTTTTCTTAAATGCCTTCCTTTTTATCATTTAAAACCAATCTTGAACTTGACTCGTAATACATAAATGTGTAAAGTATTCTTTATTTTTCCATAAACGGATTAATATTTGTATTATAAGTGATGATCACATGCACAAAATGCTTTTAAAGCATTGTTTTAGTTGATTGTAGAGATTAAACAATAGTTTTTTTTTTTACTTTAGTTCATTCAAGAAGAAGAGGTATATAAACTTAATTAATATACTGTTAGTTAATATTTGGAACGGTTAACTTTTATTTTAGAGTTGGAAAAAATCTGGACTTAATGCTCTTCCAGTAAGGCATAAAATCGTTTGCATAAATTTTGTAAGGCACATAAATACACACGCTCACAAAAAGCTGGGTTTTATTCAAAGTATTGGTCAAATCTTTGTGCGAAAATAAGAAAGATGGGGAAAGGTTGCTACTATTCAGGTAACGGACATAGGGGGATTATTGGTTTGAAGCTATAAAAATATCTATAATGCCCTTTAAAATAAGTTTTTCTTTGTGCGCTTACAGTCGAGTGGTAGATTTACGTACACACTCGATTTTGGAAAAATTACTCGATTTTTATCATAAGTTAAAGTGTATAAATTTAGTATAGTTTTATTTTATTAATATATGTCCACATTCTAAATATAGTATTGCATCAATCCAAATATTACCAAGTAATTTAAATTAGGAAACTATATAATACTAAAGTTAAGTTTGTACTGTTGTATTTTGGCTGTTTGGAAGAACACGTGGACTGAGGTACTAAATTAATTCAGGTCACTAATGGAAACTTAATTCTCATTTAAGCTTTCTAGATTTTAGTTGGTTCCTCTGCACCACCCACTCGGCCCCGGTGATGGAAATTTACTATATCAAACCAACCTTCTTTATTATCAAAGTAGGAACTATACGATAAATCATGCTTACTAAACAAATCAGATGATTAGTCTCACAAATAATATACAATTATTTGTATAACCAATATAGTAAAACTATTATATATTAAATAGGGATTTTGCTGGTTTATTATTTCGATTGCTGGTTATGGTTTCTAAATTCAGTTTAATCATTCAAACTAATATACAGACCTTTTTTCTCCATGGTTCTCGTTTCTATGTAATATTGGTATTTATATAAGTCATCCATTAGACATAAAAGGAAGTAAGAATATGTGTTTTAAAAACTAAAAACGATTTTTAAGTTAGCTACATTTTTGATCGACATATTTCTAAGCTTAGAAAACTAAATTAAACTATGAAAATGTTTAAAACTATGTAGACTAACGTCAATATATTATCTACTTAAAAATAGGTTAGTTAAAATAGTTAAAAGAGTAGAAGAAATGAGTAAATTGAGTGAACTAAACTTTAAGAACACTTACATCCCAGTAGCCTAAGTACCAAAGATTCATCCTTTCTATATATAGTTTGATATAATAGCTTTTTCCATTAAAAAAAAAAGCTGCGGGTATATTCATGCATATTGACTTTTATGGATTTCAGTCATAAAATCCAAGAGGAAAATTCTCTTTCTATTTTAGTTTGTTTTTTTTGTTCGCAGACTGATGCTAGGAAAAAAAGTATAGATGCATTTTTTTCGCATACTGTTATACATGAAAATAATCAGCATACATAGACCCCCGGTCTACCTGGCGCTCTTTCGTATTCCGTATTCCACGGGCACGCCAATTCTCCCTGTCCTGAAGTGTTGTTAGGAAGAGGGATGGAGTTGAAGAAAGGGGAGTTGAAAATCGCTATGTGACGGCCGCGCCTTAAAGAAATATATTATGCAGTCATGCGAAGTGCGAACACTTTCAACTCATGTACTCGTGGAAAATGTTAACACCAGTGTTAAGGGGCTTAATATAGCTCTTGCGATGTTATTTTTAAAGCAAATCTTGAACGTTTTCCTGGTTAAGGGAATCGATGTAGATGCCTAAAAACATATACAAAAATATGCATATTTATGTATATATGTATGTGTGAATGCTCACGAAGGATCCAATTTAGGTGAGCCTATCGAAATCCGTACTGCTGAGGCACTAGTCCCAGAGCCAAGTATTAGTGAAGTCAAAGACGCTATTAAGGAGATAAAAGGATCATAAAGCTAAAGGTAGACATTCAATGCCATCAGAGTTAAAAAAGGGAGGGGGTGAAATTTTATTAATATAAATTAATAAACTTTTATGTGACATATAGAAATATGATCTATTGCCACAAGAATGGAAGGAAAGTATAATAATATCCATTTTCAAAAAGGGAGATAAAATAGATTGTAATAACAATAGAGGTATCACACTGCTAACAACATGTTACAAAATCTTATCTAACATAACTTTAATGAAATTGAAGCCAAATGCAGAGTAGATAATTGGGGATTATCAGTGAGGATTTTGACGAAATAGATCGACAACGGATAAGATTTTTTTTTACCATGAAGCTATATTTAAAAAAAGTTGGAATTCAACATGATGGTACAACAATTATACATAGAATTTAAAAAGGCCTATGATTCAGTCAAAAGGGAAAAAAATTATTTGACATTTTAGTTACGTTTCGGATACCCCAAAAAATTATTATTATTATTATTATTATTAGCACCGCGTCTTACTACCCGTTCGGGTTATACGCACTTACGCTAATGTGCAATGGTAGGGTGATTGTGAGATGAAATGGAGGACCTACAGTTTAACGTGGAATCCGAACCACGGTGGAGACCTGGCATTCCCCACATTCACAAGATGTCTTGTCAGAGGTGAAGGAAGGGTTTGGTAATCAGATAAATCTGTGCCGGGACCGAGGATTGAACCCCGGCCGCCAGCACAGAAGTCTGACACCTTACCCCTAGACCGCCAGGTCACCACCCCAAAAAATTGGTCAAGCAAATTTAGGTATGTTTGAGAGATACACCTGGCAGGGTACGGGTTGGATCTCACCATCTGATGCTTTTGAAATACATAATGGGTTGAATCAAGGAGATGAACTTTCCCCATTACTTTTTAATCTATCCTTAGAGTATGCTATTAGGGTAAGGCAAGAAAGAAGGGAAGGGTTGACATTAAACCGTACAATACAGCTATTAGGGTAAAAATATGATTTAGATTTGTTAGGTAATAGTAAGGAAGCTGTTGCAAGAAATGTATAACTTTTATTAGAGGTTAGTTAGGCTAGGTTAGAACTAAATTCTGAAAAGACTAAGTATATGGCAATACAGATAACACAGATTGAGGACGATAATTAAGAGACTACATCAAACAATATATAATTTAATAGGGTTAGTAAATTAATATATTTAGGAACAATTTTAGCTAGCGATAACAATATTAGAATGGAAATTAGGAAAAGAATACAGTCGGGAAATGCTTGTTATTACTCGGTTAGTAAGTTGTTGACATCTCGCTTGCTGTCAAGAAATGTAAAACTCAGAATATGCGAAACAATAATTTTACCGGTTGTTCTTTATGGGGTGCGAGACATGACCTCTTATCTTAAACGTCTAAAATAAATTTAGGGTTTTCGAAAACATAGTGTTTATAAAGATATTTGGTCCAAAAAGGGATGAATATAGTGGGGAGTGGGGGAGGCTACATAATGGTGAGTTACATACCCTTTACTCATCACCAGACATTGTTAGTGTTATAAAATCTCGCAGGTTACGGTGGCAGGTCATGCAGTGCGAATGGGAGTATCTAGAACCGCGTTCAAGGTATTTAATGGCAAACCCAATGGGAAAAAACCACTAGGAAGACCCAGACGCAGATGGGAGGATAACATTTGGTTAAGCCTGAGAGATATAAGGTGTAATGAGATAGACTGGATATAATTAGCTCAAGATAGGGATAGGTAGCGTACTTTTGTGAGTGCGGTAATGCACTTTCATGTTCCTAATGCTTTAGAGGAGGTACGTAAGTATGTATATATGTGTGTATGTATGTATATATGTATGTATGTATGAGTACATATGTATGTGTGTATGTATATATGTGTATGTATATATGTATGTATGTATGTATGTATATATACTTACTAATCCGACCAGATATAGTAGGCTAGTATTAGACATATTAGCTTGAATTAACTTTTTAAGTGGTGTAATGATGTAGTTCTGTGGTTAACAGCCCATATAATCCCAGGAATAACACCTAAATTAGGAAGGTAATAATAATATTGCGTGTTTGGTATTCATTAATCGTAGTCCAGTAGCAGAAATATTAGTAAGTACTAATGTAACGTTGCCCAGGGGACACCCTTACATTCTTTCCGTAGAGGCTTTTTCCATGTCCCGATGATATATTATTATGGTGATATTGAGTGTGAGGTTATGAAACCAGAGTAAACATTTAAACCTAAATTAACCCTAAATGACCAAACCTTGTTGACCGTTGGGGTGATTCCCATTTCGGGAAAAATACCCAAGTTACCAGTCGGGAATCAAACCTGTAACCTTTCGACTCGTAGCCAAGTACACTGACTTGTACACTACAGGGCCAGTTACCTAGGTAGGTAATACAGTTCGAACCGAACGTCACATCGTGGTGGATTTTCCATATCCTACTTTAGAAAACGGTGGAATTGAGACTACCGAAACTCTTTATTTACTTACTTACTATGGGGTATTAGGAACTCAAACGTTCTATCTAGTCCATCTCATTACGGCCTATCTTTTTCAGGTCAATTCTAGTGTTATCGTCGTCATTCCATCCACGTCTAGGTTTACCAATGGTCTCTTCTTATTGGGTTTGCCAGTCAAGACCTTGAACACGGCTCTAGATTTTCCCATTCGCTCCTACCGTAATCTATGCGACTTCATTATCTTAACAATGTCTTGTGATGAGTACAGGCTATGTAACTCATCATCATGCAACATCCTATACTCTCTAATATCCTCATACTATAATAGACAAAATTATCTTCCTAAGCCCCTTGTTTTCGGACATCCTAAATTTGGTTTTGTTATGTAAGATAAAAGACCATGTTTCACAATCCTACAGAACAATTGATAAGGTTATTATTTTTTATATTCTGAGTTATCCATTTTTTGGCAACGGGTGAAATGTTAACAACTTACTGACCGAGTAATAGCATGCATTTCCCGACTGTTATATTTTCCCTATTTCCATTCAAATATCGTTTTTGTTAGTTAAAATTGTTCCTAAATATTTAAACTCATTAACCCTGTCAAATTAAATGTTGTTTGAAGTAATCTCTAAATTAATCGTACCCAGTCAGTTTTACCATATTTAAAATAATATTATCGAATTGAAAATCAATTATTTTATTTTAAAATAAACTTTTAAACTGATCTCAATCTTGCTGTTGTTAAAAAAAGGGTGCAGAAAATCGCACTTTGATACTTTTTTTGTGTGTGCATTGTGTGCATCATGTACATTCTAACAGAGTTGCAGATTCAAAAAAGGCCGGGGTAGCAAAAAAAATTTGCTAATACAAGCAAAGACTAATGTTTATAAATAACCAGAATCTTTATTCTCAAGTGAATAAATAAAGCGAGTCATAAGTAAATGATACCAGAGGGTTAATCACTACCAGTACCATTATTGTGAGATTTTCTAGAATCATTGTAATCGTTTGTTTCTGATATGCCTGTTATATTTTAGTTTAATAACTTCCCACCTACCCACACCCCAAATAAGGTCTACTTAGTTCAACAAGAGAACCCGTGCAGTATCCAGTCTGTCCGAAATCGTGAAGTATTTTATGTGTTTTGAATGTGATTTCAAGGGGAGAAAGAGGGATTAGAGAGAGAATGATGGAGAAGTAAAGAGACGACCAGTCAATACTTGCACAGCGCCCTGGTTGCACCTGCCAATTTAAGGTTGTCTTAATCAACATAATCACCCGATGTTTTCCAGGAACTTATCTCGCCTCGAACCTTGTAATTATAATGGATTACAGACCACTCTAATCTCACCCACAAAATCTACATTTATCACCTCCAGCATGGGTTTGTTCACGCGTATTTTGGAGATCTATCCGTGGAAAGTCGCAGGCCAGAGCTTATACCCCATATACGGTAGGAGAGTTGGTGGCAGCTAGCAGAAGGTTCTTTATTGCAAACATTGGCTGAAAATAGCTAATCTCAACATATTCAAAAAATATTATTATTTTCTTAGTAATATATTATCAATAAGTATATCCAAATAGGTTGACGTTAACCACTTTCAGCCAATGATTGTGATAAAGAGTCTTATACTAGCTGTCACCAACTCTCCTACCGTAGATAGGTTATAACACAACTCATATACGTGGGTAGGGAGGCCAGCACTGGTCAAAATTACCTGTTGGGTTCTGAGTCAAAGTTTGAACACATTTCAAGCACACGTCTTACTACCAGTTCGGGTAAAACGCCTATGTACAAATTACACCAACCAGTTAAGGATGAGAAATGTTGGACTTAGAGGAAGTGTATATGCATTTTCATAGAGAGAGGGTGGGAAATCACTTAGTAAAAAAAACTCAGTACACCCAACCGAGTTCGAACCACAATCTCCCCACCAAAAGCAGTCTAGTTTATTGCGAGAGTGACGCCTTAGACCATGCAGCCACTGAAGGTATATAGAGGCTCATTATAGTAGTCAGACATCACAGTCCGTATGTTAGAGCATCTAACGTGTAAGGCTGATGTGAGTATATCGGCAGAAATGCATCCGCATTGTTGTGAAGAGATAATGACATGATAGTGGAAAATCTCCCCTAGTGTACCTGACGAGGATTCACACTACGATCTCCCTGTCAACGCCAGATAAGTTCAATACAAGTCTAGACTGTTCATCGACTGCAGCTTGTCCCATAAAGTTATCCTCTCAGGTCCTAACAACACCAAACCAGCTGGCCCAGTCTATAGAGCAATGGATGGAGCATGTGTGGAATACGTAACAATTTCCCGGCAGATCGATTTCCTTGATACCGATAATCACACACCCGGACGTTCAGGCAAAATACAGCAATTCATGGAGTCATTATGGCAGGTGAGCCGATCATTCTTCCCTTCGCGGCAGAACCCATGGGATTCTAGACCTTATCGTCGGCTCATATCTAGTAACGCACGAAGCTCGTGCAATTTAAAACTTAACACAAAAATAGTGGCGTGTATGTAACGTTATTTTAATCCATTCATTCGACTAAATAAATAAGAGAGAGAGAGTTTACTTTGTGGCTCAAATAGTTTTTCTGCTAGATCAATGATTAGGCCGTTGAGTCGTTTCTTGTAACAACAAACTTGATCCTGATTCAGTGACAGCGTATTATACAGGTGAGATTGTCTCTGACCCGGATGGTTGGCTACTCGAGTTTGAATTATAGCAAAGTGAGAAGAATATTTTCTTTCTGACATTTTCCAGTTGGATGCTGGTACATTTGCTCTTACTGACTCTCCTCATTCCTTTTTTATAAGGAGCATATGCAAGTAACTAATGTGTTAAAAGGATCCATAGTAATATAATCTTGTTCCAACTAAAATTGAAATTACTCTTGTTTAAGATATTGTTTTAAGTGATAGCATGAGTTTGGGTTATCCACATTTTAAACTAGTGTGGGTACACAGGATTAGGAAGGTGGATTTTAAGCATCTGCACAAGTATTTCTTTGGAAATAGAATAAAAAAAAGATGAAAAATAAAACGCACCCAGCTGAGATTCAAAGACCAATTTACTTAATCAGGGCCAAGTGATGACGTCTACTATGAATACTATCTACCGTATATATATTTCATGCACCGTAAAGATATAAACGTTAAAGGAGATAGATATTTCTCTATCGTAGGTTCACAATGAAAAGTATATGTATGTACAAGTAATGTTTAAATCAAAAAATACGAATAGTGCATTAGATTCCGAAAGTGTAGTTCTGATTTAATTTTCAAATGACAGTTGTGATTCCTTGGGGCTGATATTACAGTAATAAAAATTAATACATATCATAGATTTCCTAAGTGCTGTTAGAGTGGAAGATACCCCTTTCATCTTAAATATAAGGAGCTTAGGTTTGACTCTGGGTAGTATTATAGTGTATATTTGCCCGCTACACACACTTTCGTTTTGCTATCAATTTGGTAAATATCTAGGAACTTGGGTTAAATGTGTAGTATTGGGAGTATTTTTGTAAGCTATGTAAGTTTGTAGGTCTTGCATTGATATAAATTGATGTACAGTGAAATATACTTTAAAGGACACCTTTAAATAGCGGATTCATCTGTATGGTCGACAGATTAAATTTACGTGACAAAATATCATGGGTTCTTATGTCAAGACACCTTCCCAATAGATGACGTTCTCAATAACAGACATGGTTAGAGACGTATACCTAAGAATGTATACAAATCTCTCAATAGTGAACAAAAATTACGAATAGAAGTACATATATTCAACTGTAAGGATGCTAGAAGTGCTATTGTCTTGCATGTAGCATGAGAAATCCCACCTACATCTGCTAGTAAAACAGTTTGATTGATATAACATAACATATTGTCAAAGGTAGATGCAGATGAACTTAAAAAACCTCTGAAGTATAAATTTATCTTATAAATATAATTCAGGATGGTACAAAAAATCAAACAAAAATTTAAAACTTATATAAACTTATAACTATCAATGAAACAGTGCTGAAGGTTTTGAGCTTATTAATGAAACTATTTTAGTTTATTTTTAAGTAAATAAAAATATATATCCATACAAAAAATGTTCTTAATGCTTTCTGGTGAATATAATATTCTCTTTGTTTTTGTAATTCCTAGATGTTTAATATTATACATCAGGGTTAGTTTAATACTTTACTCCATTAGATCAACTATTCACTTTTAACATTGAACAGTAAGCTACGTCCAGTATTTATTCATTCGTCGTGTTTATGCTGTATACAAGACTATTCTTTGCAGTAATTAGTTTTTTATAACACGTTTGTGTATTATTCAGGTCAATATATAATAAACTATTTAATGTACAAACGAAATGATTAAAACATATGTTTACAAATAATTAATTGACTCTTCTCAATAAATCTCAGAAGATGCTCACTGTTAAGAGAGTTTAATGTATTTTTAAACTTTATTCAGTGTGATCTAATCTTTGGCACGGCACTTACATGCTTTATATGGCACATTAATAAATGTACATTTTAATGAATTGCAGGCTGGATAGTGTGCTTTACTTTTAACACAAACATGTGAGGTTCATTCCTGACCGCCTGAACTGTGATGGGCTTGTTCCAAATGACAGTTTCCAACAATCCCTCCTTACGAATTCTGGGGGAGCTATTTTATCTTAAATTTAAGTCGTTTATTAGTCTTGCGTTATTCTTATAACCACTCTTGTTTAACACCACAAACTCATTAATAAGGCCGTTAAATTAATTTTAGTAACTAAAATACAATTTATTACAAAACTTATAATTGTATAAATGTTACCGATCTAATTATGAATAAATTATGTTAATAATTTGTTATTTAGGTATTTATTTAAATATTTGCCTCGTCCCTCTGATTTTATCGATTGCATTCACTTCGCCAAAACCAGAAATGACCCTCTTCATGTCAAGAAAATATCACTTTCTTTACCTTCAGGCCTGCATATAATCAGCATATTATTTATTGGCAAGTACGTACATGACAATTCTAAACCATGCAAGATATACTTTCGTGTATAATCAAGGAATGTGTTCTGTGACTCCAGCTTCTGTTATTCTTTCATAGAGATAAAATGATGTAATTATGAACTTTTACTACATCGAGATAATAAAGGCTCTTGACGTTTTATATCCACTCAAACTCGAAAAAAGAAGTTTTACCATTTCTGTCTATCTGTCTCTACCTGAGGCTACTTGTGAAACGGTTTATTGAATTTCGTTTAAACTTTATATTTGTATGCTTTATTGCTATACCTAAAGGTGGAACTGTAATTTTAATTCTATCTTCAAGATTAAGAGTAGTTTTCTGATTGATTTTTGAAAATGCGTAATGTTTTGAAAAAGGCTAAACTCTATTATTCAAATTGAATATCTCGGGAAGGTTTTACATGATAAATAACACTGTGCACCTCTTTTTCGGATAAAATATTACATAAGGTTTTAGTTGACTGAGAACAGATTTTTACAAATTTACTTCAAACAGACAGATTGTGTCTTAACATTGTTTTTTTTTACAGCAAACATTTTTACAGTCAAAGTACAAATATTGTGGTCAGTATTTTGTCAAGATTGTCTATCTTAGTTTCGGTTTTGATATATTTTCAAAAGCCCCAAAGTAATTTCTTTCAAGAATAGACAAAAGAAACTAAATCTGTATCATATCCCCCTATTAAGGGTACCGTGCGTAATGTCACTACAACCTCTCGTGACAGTTATACAGGTGGAAACCATCCTGTCCACCCCACACACCCTTCTTCCCTCCCTCTCTCTCAACGCATGTGTGTGGGAAAATGCGTGTGCGGACCCGTAGTAAGCGGCGCGTAGCCTGTCCTGTGACGGGCGTTTATTCTGTTCCCAGTAAAGAGGAATGGTAGTTATAATGATCAGTGGGTTGTCGGCCCCGAGTCCGAGGGGTCACGGTACGTTACTTCTGGTCGGGGTGCTGTTTGCTGTGAGACTCTCTGGCTAGAGGGGGGCAGGGGTGAGGCTTGACCGACCCGAGACTGGACACTGGTCACTATGGGAACCTTGTCGGTGGGACCATCTGACGCAAAGAAGTGGTCCCAAACCATGACACAACAACGAGTTTTATTTTAATCGTCTAGGCCACTTGGGGAATGCTTGTTTGGACTAGACTTGTAATCAAAGGTACAAAATATTAGCTGACCAAACTTGAAAAAAAATACATACAAAAAAAAGTGGTTTGGTGGTTATAAGAAAACATCAAAAGAAATAACACTTAAAATCGAGACTTTTTTTATACTTCATATAGTTTTATCAATACGTTCTAGTTATATTAGTGACCTAAACTTTTTAAACTAACAAAACAGGATGTAATGGGTTATTTTAAAGGTATGTACCAGAACTCTCATGAACAAAATGTGGTAAATATGTAAAACACACTATGGGGAAAAATCTACTTCATTTCACTCGTTCGAGAATCAATCCCTAGCATTATATATGTTATACATACTAACCGTGTGCACAGTCATGCCAATATGAAATTTTCATCCCTCCAATAAGTTTCAATAAAATCATAATATTAACTTCATCTCATTAATGTTTTCCCCCATATTTCTATTCGAATGTCCAATCTGATTATTCTAAAAAATAGCATTGCTAAATTTGAACTCATCCTACATTAAACAACCGCTTTCTACATAAACTCTCGTAAAATATGAACCCATAGAAATATATGTAAATTAAATCAATGTAGGACAGTTATATATTCTAAAGCTTTTAATCAAATCAAGTCTATTTATATTAATTTGAAAAAAATTAACAGATTCTTTCATCGAAAATATTATTGTCTAACAACCATCTGTGCACTTTTGAAGGCCACTGATAATATCAGAATATTACTTACAAACTAAGTTTTAGAACAATAATAATATCCAGTCCCCTGGATGTTAATTCATCACTTAAAAATAGTTAAAACTAATAATTATCAATAATTTACTTTTTGTATGTACTTGGAAACGAACATTGAACCCTTAGCCCATGAGATGGAAACGGTTTCGACTGAGCTAAGATATCGGACGCACATTAGTATATTAATTATTTTGTTTAACAAACAAAGCTGGGGGTATCCTTGATAATGCTCATTTGAGCATCAATATTTAAATTAAGTATTGTCGTGACCTGGTGGTCTAGGGGAAAGGTATCAGACTTTTGTACTGGGCATCCGGGGTTCAATCCTCGGTCCTGGCACAGATTTATCTGATTACCAAACCCTTTCTTCACCTCTGACAAGACGTGTATTAATCACATCTTGTGAATGTGTGGAATGCCAGGCCTCCGCCGTCGTTCGGATCCCACGTTAAACTGTAGGTCCTCCACTTCATCTCACAATCACCCTACCATTGCACATTATCTTACACATTAGCGTAAGTAAATATAACCCGAACGGGTAGTAAGACGTAGCTAGAAGGTCATGCTGCTGATCACGAGGCCACGGGGGCTAAGTATTCGAATTCACCAAGTACCAGTCGAGGCTGCCAATTGAGCCAAGGGAACCAGGGTCGACGTCCGTGCAGGGACCACCTATCTGTCAGCCAGGCAGTAGGTAAGACCTCATACCACCTCGTTCAGTAACTTGCTTCTCTATAAACACTAAGGTTTTAATTGTAACGTCACTCTAACATCACATCTGTAGTAAAATGGTAGTATTAATAAACCTTTGAAAACTCAAGTCAAACGTCAATCACGAATCTCCCCAACAAGTATCTAGATCAGTCCTAGTAAAGGTGACAGTATGTTATTTTAAGTATAAGATGCTTTTTTAGGGTGGGGCTGTATGTGTTTACAAATTTTGGTTGAAATATGTTCAATAAAATTTGCATTTGTTTTGGGGTGAAATGGAGGTAAGATTTGGAAAACTAAATCATGATTTTCCAAAAATCTCACCCCAATTTTTTACCAAGTGGTTTCCAAAATGTCGAGCTGATTAAGTTTGGTTTTCCGGTGGTGGGGAGATTGTGGTTTGAATCAAGGCCGGGGGCTGAGGGTGTTTTTTTTAAAATAAATGTCTTCCTACACGCAAATATAGATACATTTCTTCACACTATTGAAACTAATATTCAGGTTACCAATAATCATTCACTTCATTATAAGTTTAATATATTCGTTATTTTAGGTATTATGTTAAAACTGTTTATGGTAACCAATAGCACAATTTGCGTGCAATTCGAACGGATACGGTCACACTGTGACATAAAAATACTAGAGAATGTTTTACTTTACTTTGCAGATAACCCGCTAAGAGCACAATGGCAATATAAAAGGAGAAAGCAACTTTTGGGCTTTGGCATAAGGCTTATAGTAGGGTAATAATTTACAGACATCTTGTATCTGCGTATAGAACTAACGGCTAGTTAAACGCATCGGGAAAAAATAAATGTTACGCACAGACTTTATCCAGATTTTATCTTAAAATATATATTTTTACTAAAAATGCGTAAGATTTGTGAAACAAAATAATAGGTATATACATTTATGTAGTAACACTACACTAAAGATCATAAATAAAATAATATACACTGTTACTTACTCTATGGCATTAGGAATTGGAACACTGTTAGGGAAAAATTTAACAAAGAGAAATAATTTTGTTCACCAAAGAGTATTAGAATCAAATTCATTTTCAAATACCTGAATTAAAAAGTTTATATTATATTTGATTATAACTCAGAAAGTATTGGTTTTATAAAAGTATAGTTAAAATAAATGATTTAAATCTTTAATGGTAGGCTATTAGAATTATACAATGGTAGGTTATTTTATATCTCAAATAGTTGCGGAGTAATAATTAAAATTAAAAAAGTCCTCTCATGTAACGCACTCTCAAAGTCATTTTCATGAGAAAATGAGAATTGACATCTTGTATATGATAATAAATAGTGTTTGGATATAACATTTAATCAAAATCATTAGAGGGAATTTCAATAAAATCATATTTTTTTTTCTTTTTGGCCTTCAGTAAACTATCTTTAAATTTACGGTTGTATATCTAATTCCAAAAACTCCTTGGGAGGACTTTATGAACGCTCAGATACCAGGTTATAGTAAATATGTAAAATGGTTTAAACTCTATCCAGAGGTACAGACAGACAAACGGCATTGAAAAAATCAAAATCTTGAGTTCGATTTTTTTCACGATTATAATACTTTCTCCCCAAGGTGTCGAGGGAAAGTAAAACAAGCGAGAAAAAACCTATGTTTGCACATATACCTATTATTGATACACCAACATTGATAAGTATAGCTCACATTTATATTTTAGATTGTACTAAACTACAAACATAACTCAAATTACAAAATTTTAAAAATTTTGATCGGCCTTAATGTCACTTTGAAAGCCTGATGGAGGAGCTAAAGTAAAGGAAATATGGACTGGATTTGGTTCCTTGTGACTTGATGAAATTTCAAATGTGATTGAAATCCGCCCATTAATTCAAAAACAATCAAGGAGCTATGGGCGTGGAAAGGAACATAAATTACAATAATATCAAAGTCATAATTCTTATATTAAGATTGACATTAATGTGATAATAGCATGATTTTTTAAATAAAAAGGCCATTAAAACGTAATCAAATATTTAAAGTTCGAGAGTTTTGAAATCAAAATACAAATTTCATCCACTAACTCTCAAATTAAATACAGCTTAAGGCTATTTTAACATGCAATATACAACCTATTTTAACACAACTAAGCACTCGAGCCCACTCCAGTGATCACATGATCTAGGGTGTAAGTCTTTTCAAGGTCGAGGTTTAAATCTCGACCGGAGGGGCTTGGAATGGTTTTACAAATGTAATGTTTCACTGTGGTCTTCTTATCCCGTCTCCAATCTAATGAACGTGAGTTTCCTCTAAACTAGCTTCCTAATCTTTACAACCCAAGGGGGTTGCCTTGATAAGCGAGGAATTGCCGGGGAGACGTTCAGATCTTACGAAAAATATGGTTCACACCAAAATATTTATTTATTTGAGGTATTTAACGTGCACTTTCTAAACAGCCTGATTATATCAGCACATGAGAATTTCCATGAGCAAAAACAAAAAAACCTATTAATTTTGCCGGAAAGGCATTTTATACAGCTTCTAGCGTTATTTTGCATGCGACAATTGACATGGGACCAACGGCTTTACTTCTCCTCCGAAGGAAGTTGTGCTACGAATATGTATCGCAAACAAAAATCTGGTCCTGAGGCAAACACTTTACCCCAAGACCACCAAGGTCAAACATGAAAAAATAAAGTCAAAATATATCAACAAGGCTATTTTTCTTTAACAACCTAATAGATTCAGCTTTATTAATGTGAAAAAAGTGTGAAAATGTGACTTCTCATTTTAAACGAAATTTTAAGCATATTTGCGGAACTATGAGATTAGTTTTGATGAAAAGGGGCTCTTGATCTAGCCCTTCCTTTAATCTTTGATAGGCTCTTAACAACTAGCAGCAAGCTTTCCTCTTTACCTTTAGATAAAATGTTTCTGGATACCCCCCTCCCCCTCTATTTGACATGACAATAGGTGGTTGTAAGTGAAGGCCGAAAGGTGGTATAAGCTTCGAAAATTTGAGAAGTAGTTCCAGAAAAACACACAGAACATTGTATTTCAAGCCAGCGGCCTGACAACAATTAAACTCTCTCGCGGACCAAAGCAGCTGCCTTAAATTAACGTTATAAACTTTGATGTCTAATGTAATGATTAAATGCATAATAATAAACACGCATTCCCACCACCAGGAATATTAATGTATACTGAAGTGGAGGGCAATCTTAAATTATATATCAGAATAGTCTAAGTATATGGTAAAAATAGCCACTCTTTAGCGAAGATGGTCGGGGTTCAACAGCGTCAGAATTCCCTACAATATATCCATAATCTTAGCTTTGCCAACACCTAGGACCAACTAATCGAATCTCAAAGAATGTCGGCCCAGTATAAGTGCCAACAAATCAGCTGATCTCTACTCCCATGTCGGTCAACAAACTTCCTGCGCCCTCAAGTTGGCGAGCCTGGAGACATTATAGGTGATTACCAGCAGCCGGTATCGTACGTGACGACCCACGGGTCAAACAACACACACACACACTTTGGAGTTTTTACTGCACTCACGTTCCGGCGAAACATATCACACGTTCTTACCTCAAAAACATTCCGTGCCTGCACCATCTTTAGCCTCAAAAGCAAAAAAAAAGGAACTTGTTTAACGCTTTTGTTTTACATTTGATGTAGTGGTATCACTTTGTTACTCCCTCGTGTCAGATTTTTTACTTTTAGAGCCCTAACATAGCTCAATATTAGAGCAAATACAGCAACCATATGACATACCATAGCTTTTTATATCAGTTTGTCCAAATAGCGGCCTACTGGCCATATGTGGTCCGCACTCACTGAAAATGTGGCCTTAAGGAGAAATAGTTAAGGATTCTAATAAAACTATTTTTAATGAAACAAATAGCCGAAACTATTGTTAATGCATTTGAGTGAGGATAACACCTCTTAGATATCATACCCGTGTCCAGGTGTCATTTTTCAATTTTCAGAAAACTATTTTTGTTAAAAGGGTCACGAATCATTTTACTATGCATTTATATGATTAATAAAAATATGTTTAAGTATTTATCTATAATGCTAAGCTGTTTAGTGAAAGTGTGCGTGCTTATTTCATAATATATTTTTGAAAGATAAAAAAAAAAATTGACAATACAATTTACATCTTAATATTGAAAATAATTTTTTGTTGAATGTTGTTTGTAAGCCTATTTAAGTCGATGGAATTATTAAATTTATCTTCGGCCCGCGGTGCAAACTGATAGTAAGATATGGAGCCCTTGTGATGAGAAACGTTGGACAACCGTGTTCTATATAATAAAATGGAATGAATCAAGTTTGGCATTGGTACTTCATCGAGAATCAAATCCACTAACATTTGCGGGTTTTATGTAGTTTAGAGTGAATACGGTAGAGGGGTATTTAAATAGGTGTGGGAAAATGTTAGGGCCATTTTAGAAATGTAGATATAGTCGGTCCGCCATGTGAAGGATTTTATAATTCTAGCTCATATTGAACTCATAGTATTCTAAAAGCTACTAACATCCATGAAAATCATGACTTTATTTTTTTAAATAGTAAAAATCAATTTTATAATATGAAATAATTCAATTTTCACTTAAGTCACTAAATATTAGATTTCCTCTACATAATATATATTTAAGTATATATGTATATATATTTTTTGACCAGGCCATGCAGTAGTGATTTTTATTTTATCATGGAGCTAGCTAGTAGCGGTCAATTAGATTGCTAGGTTTGCTACTAGTTGTCTTATTTCATATGTTAAGAAACAATTTAAAATTATGTATGAGGCAGCTATGAACATACAAGAGATATTTTGCTTATTAATTAAGTTATTCCAAAAATTAAGTAATTATAATAACATGCGCATAATTGTGTAGTCTTCCACAGGTGTCCCAAGAAATTTAATTCACTGTTATAAAAATTGGTGGAAAAAGTTATTGAATATATTTTTTACTTGTTTTATAGCTTTAAACTTCAAATAACTCACATGTTTATAAACGCTAGCGTGTTAGAATATTTTATTTTATGTGTGAACATAAAATATTTAGTTTATATATATATATATATATATATAGGCCTAAATGTATTTGTAGTTTCACTTTAGTAGTTAATTTACTCCATAGGTTCACTCGAGATTCAGGCACCTATGGCCTTTTTTGCCTCGATTGGTCCTCTTGAAGATATGACATTCAAGGAAAATATTCACTCCCTTGAATTTTTGTGCGATCATCGTTTAGATTATAATTATTTGCCACAGTGTACTAGGATGTATAAGAGGGAAATATTAGAGAGTACAAGGATTAAATCAAGTAAAATATCACCCGCCTAGGGGATGCATGAGGGTCGAGACAGACACAAATCTAGTCTTGTTTGGTTTTACGTGTCAAGATTGCCCTAACATTTATATATTTATTAAATGAACTGCAGGACGGATCAGTATGCAAATAATAAAATAACTTTGCCGGCATCCCTCGGAATCAAGCCAATACTCCTTAGACATGTGGTCAGCCACTCTAACCATTTAACTAAATAGTCTACTAATTACACACTTGTTTGAATGATCACTGGATATCCAGTGGATCCTCAAATTGCTGAGAAGCGCTCACTCACTATCGAATAAACATAGATCAAAAGTTTAAATAAGTTGAACTGAACAAATATTCACTTGGTGTAAGGATGTAACACAGCTTAGGTGGGGGTTGGGGGTGGACTAACCACTGGGCATCCAATTGGTATTAAACACCTGCTATCTCTATAGTATGACCATCAAATCTAACAGTTATTTTAAAATATATTTTTCAATCTTATAATTTAATTATTCAGCTTCGCTGAGTACGCGGATTAAGACGTCAAGCTATTTTGGTCTGGTTTGCTGGTAACTGGGAGAATGGTAGAATCAGAATCTCTGCCATGTGCACTGAGGGTGCTTTTACCTTGATGGATCATCACTCTTCATCTATGCAAATGTTTGTACTTTTCTCTATAAACAATATACCTTTATTATTCTTACTTCATTTGAAGATAAAAGTGTGGATACTCATGGCGGGTGGTAAGATGCGACGCACATAAAAAATTATAAACCTATTTCAATAATATGTTAGGTTATATGCTTAATTCAATTGATTTTTGGTTTGATTTTTAGATCAAATTTATTTTAATTATAGGGTGACCTGGTGGTCTAGGGGTAAGTTGTCAGACTTCTATGCTGGCGGCCGGGGTTCAATCCTCGGTCCCGGCATATATTTATCTGATTACCAAACCCTTCCTTCACCTCTGACAAGACATCTTGTGAATGTGGGGAATGCCAGGCCTCCGCCATGGTTCGGATTCCACGTTAAACTGTAGGTCCTCCATTTCATCTCACAATCATCCTACCATTACACATTAGCGTAAGTGCGTATAACCCGAACGGGTAGTAAGACGCGGTGCTAATAATAATAATAATAATAATAATAATATTTTAATTATAGCTTGGTGTATTTAATTCATACTTGACATACTTTGTCCTATGAGCCCTATATGGTAGACCTTAGGAATATAAAACAATTATAAAAACGATGCTCAAAGATTTAAACAGCGATGTTGATATACTTTTCAATCTTCTTGGATTCATTAGTAAGATAAAAAAAAATGAAAGGAAATTTCCCCTTTTTTATACTTCTTTCCGTGCCAAAATAAATGTCACAGTGTTTACACCTTGCAAACAAACTACTAGGTCTATATGAAAACATTTTAACGAGCCTTCCCGGTTCCTTGAGCCGGAAGTAAACATTTGTTTCTGACACGTAGGGACTTCCGTGCTACCCGCGAAGCAAAGGCTGCATGGTGTGTGAATTTCATGGAAAACCACCAAGTTTCCGCACGCTGGTTGTAAAGATCTGTTTGCACCGTTTTTCGGTAATTTGATGAGACTGCAGGGTGACTGCTCACACACTATAGTGCTCATGAACTTGCTGTAATCTTTCTTTTATTATAACTTTTAACAACAAGGTCATTAATGGCTTAAATTAAAGGATAGGGATAGTGGAGGTAGTTTAGAAGAATTTCATCTGAATTAGCGTGGATATTGAATTTGAAAGCCATCGCTCAGTGCACCCTGCTGAGTTCAGAACCCCAGTCCCCACGTCACTGATAATATATTTAATTGTGAGCCTGATGCATTATACCGTGTAGCTACGCTGTTAATTTTAATAGTTCATTTAATAATTTCTAAACTCCATTTATAACAGCCATTGAAACTACTTGATATAATTTTATGTATCTCAAATGATGTAGATTTAATCAGGACTGGATGGAAAAATAAACCGTTGATTTTACGCAACAAAGGGAACTTATGTCGAAATGTAATTTCAATCATTAATGGCCTTGTTGGAATCAAGAAGAGGGAGAATTATATCTCAATTTCCTCACGAATAGACTTATCCTACAGCTAGAAAAAAATATACTAGCTATACTTCCACGTGTTAAGACATAATTCATGGTTTCTGCAGCTGTCACTTTTCTAGCAATCAGCCTGTTTAATTTCTTATAAAATTAGATATAAAGATAAAAAAAACGTAAATAATAGTTTCAATATATTGTGCGAAAGGCTTAGGGATGGAAGGTAAATTGATTAATTAAAGGGGATAAGATGAACAGAAAGGTAAAATAAAACTAAGCGACTAATTTCTGGCAAAATCATCACGCTCGAGTCCTTGACTGTGCTAGGTCAATAACAATATTCGTTATGCCTTAGGCCTCTACGGCGTCCGGCGAAAGGTTGGATCATCCGAGAGAGGCCTTAGAGATTTTCTCAAACACCTATGGAATTATTTGTCAGTTTGAATCCCATTTTGATCAAAGCTTCTTATTTTACAAGAGTTGCAAAAGCATTTGACTACGAGTGATTCACCCGCCTCGGTGGCGTAGTTGGCTAACGTGCTAGTCGTGTTGAGCTCGACTGCTGAAGACAGGGAGATCAAGGTTCGAATCTCGGTCGGGTGAACTGGGGGTGGTTTTTCCTAAAACTCTTTTCCACTCTCTCTCTCTCTCTCTCTCTCTCTCTCTCTCTCTCTC